>JAOQGH010000032.1:3438033-3514472 GCA_025769975.1 Gallinago jamesoni
TTTTTGTGGTTGGACTCGATGATCTCTGAGGTCCCTTCCAACCACCACAATTCTGTGATTCTGTGATTCTGTGATTCACCGAAACTCTGAGAACAAAGCACCAACATCACCGACTTAATTGGAGCCAAGTGCAGCTCATGCGGCACTCCAAGTCACAATTTACAGCCACGTTGCTACTGGCAGTGGATAGAAAATCTTACCACCACCGGGGGAACATCAACTATGTGAAAATAGGGAAAATTACCGCAGACTGCAGATACTAGCTGGTGCACAGCAGACACAGGATGCTGGGCTCTGCTCTCCCCTCCACGCCGGAGCTACGCTGCCGTGACGTAAATGCCCCATATGCAGCACAATATATAAATCTGCATTTCCAACACTGAGCTCCTTGGGCAGCTGCTGCCAGCAGACTGTGCTTTCATGCTTCCACTGCTATTCATTGCCCTGGCAATACTGGTATTTTTATCCAACATGCACATAACCTATTTTGCCAGTCAAAAACTAGGTGCTAGATACTGTTGATACGATTCTAATGACTTCATGTTGGAATTTCTTCTAAAATTCCAAAACACGCCTGTGCTCTTCAGAGGCCAGTGAAGCTCTTCAGCAGATTCAAGTCTGAATTTTAGGGCCCAACTTTGCTAATACATGCTTTTAACAGTGACTTAGGCATTCTACTATTTCCAACATAAAGCAAATCCCATATTACAATGACTCACTAAGAATTCGCTTTGCTTTTCCACTCTCCACTTTGCATCCTGACTACCACCTCTGGCTTGCGATTCACCTGTACGTATAACATTGCTCTTTAAGGCTGAAAAGCAATCTTTTCTGTAAACCAGAGAGACGCAAACTTAATACCATTTTTTTAAAAACCCCTTTGTTTTAAAACACAGTGTTATTAAAGTAAGTGTGGTTAACATCACAGTCTAATATTTAGAGGGGAAAAAATGGAAACAAAACCAGTGTCTGTGAAATTACAGAACTAATTTATACAAAATTTACTGATTTTAGTTTTTTAAAGACTAAAAAAGATTAAAATAAGTGTATGGACAGAACAAAAGAGAAACATGAAAAAACACTGGCATCTGAACAGAAGAAAAATTAAAATGATGTCAATAAAAAAAATTAAGCAAACCCAAAACACAAATGCATGCTAAAAGTATATAAACTAAGTAAGAGTTACAAAGCACTGACTTAAGACATTTGCAGTCTGCTACTATTGTTACTGGAACTAGCACCTTAGTTACTAAGCAGTAACTTTATACTCTTCATTCAAAAACATCACAGCAAATGGTGTTTTGGGACATGAAAACTCAAAGGCAAGTCTGAAACACGTCAGAAGTAACACAGAAGAGCATAAAGGTAATTTCTTTTAAACAAGAAAAAATAGTATTCTCTCTTAAGATTCATTAGGACTTTCTGCATTTAATGACCTAACAAAGTACATTCATCCTGTTATTGCTTCCCCAAATGTTTCCAGCTTAAAATCGTACCTTTCACATCCTCATCTTCAATGGTTGTATTGGAGCTCTCTGTTGATTCCTGTTAAGAAGTAAATACAAGTAGAATGTATAAATCAAGCAAAGCCTCACTTGGCTGCCTTTGCAAATGAGAGTTAGTTACAGATACCATGCAAAGCCTTGAAGCAGGGTGGGATGGAATTCACAAACAAATGGTCACACACCGATTAAGACATTTCCACCCAAAACTGGCGTCAAACATTGCCACTCTCTACAGTAGGGGACATCAATACATTTCCTGCCGTCTAATGCTTTTACTTCACAGGAATGTAAAGGAAACTTTTTTTTTCTTTAACATCCAACTGTACAGTCTGTCTGAAATGTTATATGAATTACCTCAGCCAAGTAGGAGAGCTTGCCATTTTAAGCTTAGTGATTAAACCAACTGTGCAAAATAAGTCATTCCGTCCCAACTTTTAAATATGCAGACTTCTGCAAGCTACCAATTACAACTGGTTCTCTGATCATATGACTTATGCAATGTATATTAAAACAAAGTCTCCCAATGATTTTAAGAATACTGGATCAGATTCTGTCATTTTTATTCTGTTTTTGTGATTAAAAAATTTTGTGAGGAAGATGGAGAATTGATAAATATGATAACTTTGACAAACTAAAGTATCTCTTAGGAGTGTTCTTCAAATCATCAGTCATATAGAGGAATGACTCACGTATCAGACAGTTTATACTTAAGCCACCACACTGTTAAAAAGGCAAGGATTCTGTATTTCAGTCTTTCATGAATTACCAGAAACATGAAATATTATAGGCAAATTCAGCAGGGCACTGTCAAATCTAACAGGTACAGTTTTTAGCAAGCTGGAAAGTTTTTAAACTTGATTTTTTTATCTGTATACTTTTTTGAAAAGTAAAATAAGTATAATTTTTTCTTTCATTCACAGCTCAGTAGCAAAATGGATTAACCGGTCTGTTGTTATCTGAGAGACAGAAGATAGGTCTGGTGTTGTATTTAACTCTTAAAAAGATTTTACAATTAAATAGTAAAAGGTAAATTTGACAGTGCCCTTTATTTACTGTGTCCTCACAAGGCTGAGCCAAAGGAATGTTCAAAAGGGTTAATGCATTACTTAGACCTTCAAAAAACCAAAACGTATGTGCATCCATAAATAAAACTACACGAATTAATTCACACACAAACAAAACTGAACAGGTCACCATGCTTTTCCTCAAATGGCTGGTGTTAGACGTTTCACTCTACACAGATGTATCATGCTTTATCACTTAAAATATTAGATAAAGTACTTATGAGTAAACGAAACCCCCACACAAATACAAGTTGTAAACACCATGCACAAGCTCACACGGCAGATGTAGCCTGTAATATTGAAGCATCCACTCCAGTTCCCATACTACAACGATCAGTCTTTCAGACAAATTTAGGAGTAACTCTCTGCATTAAGTGGTTTGCTTGTCTGCTGTGACCTTTTGGGACATTGAGTATCTTAATTGGATAAAGTCAAGTAGATGTAGTCATGCCAATATTTTGTCTGGGTTTTCTGGTCTTTAGTGGACTTCAGCGACAAAGATTAGACTAGTGTTCAAACACAGGCTGTTTGTTGCCTATGAGTTTTAAACTTGTGGAGCTGAAAAAGTAGTAACAGGAAAATAAAAGCTCTATGATGGACAGATGCAAGGGGCATAAAGGAATGGGATATACAAGCACAATACACACCGTCAGCATTTTCATGCTTGAGAAACGTCTGCATGCGTTATTTTTTCAGAGTCAATCCTTTTCTCATATGAAATAACCACAAGTAGCTAAGACTAGACAAATGAAATATCAGTTCCTTAAGTCAACACTGTAAACAGTGAACTTTTTGTTGAAGAGTGAATTCTTTCCAGGAAATCTAGGAACATATGTTATATGTAAATGATGGTATTTCCTGACCCTTTTCAAGTCCATGCATGAAAAAAACAAAACAAAACATGTTTTAGGAATCAGCTGCCAAATGCAAACATCACAATACACAAGAAAAAAAAAAGAGCATGAAGAGAACATATGAAAATCAAAAGACCTCTTTATCACTCAGAATGTTAAATTTTTTTTTTTTTGAAACAGATCAGTGATGTTATGGAAGAAAACCAAAGTCCTGTGCAAAAGACACATCACAACATGGTGTATAAGCATGCTGAGGAACAGCAGATGGGATAAACTGAAACGACATCTTTATCGAAGGTAACAACTGTACATGAAACTTGTCAGTATAGTCTCACCACACTCCAAGAACAGCGTTCTTTGGTTTTACTCAAACCGCAGCATTTTTGGCTGAAAGGAGAGAGCCCCCTGGTCCCCAAGCCTGGTGGCACAGGGGTTCTGAACTCTGCCCATCGCTACCAAGTCCCCCAAGAGCTTCAGCAGCCCAGCATTCAGCAGGCGGACACAGATGAAGACAGGCTCAAGAGACACCAGGCGTAACAAAGGCAGGAATGAGATTTTCCTTGATACATTCCTAGAAGGGCCCTATGTTTGCTGCGGAACAGTGGATGAAATGTGTGGTGTGGAAAAAGCAAGATGGAGTTGATTCTTTCTGAATACCTTATTTCCATCAGGGTTGTGGATTACTGTAGTTTGGGGCTCCTGAGCGAGAACAAAATAAAGAGAGAGAGTTCCCATTGGTAATACATTCTCATTAGAGTGAGGGAGTGCAAGAAGAGCCAGCTCACAAATGCTGAACACTGACAAGAGCTAAACCAAACGTTAACTGTTGCCAGAGGATGAAACTGGATGTCTCTAATACAGATTTCCTCAACGCCAAGCCAGAAAAAAAAGGCCATCTCACCTAATGCAGCAGCATGCAGAGACCTTATTCATGACTGAGGTAGACAGGGCTTTGAAGCACCAGGGACCTGCAGAGGCTCTCTTCTGCACAAGGGTATAAATCACCCCTTTCTTCAAGCATCTTTGCTTGTATTAAGTAATCAAATAAAACCACAGACGAATTGATAAAGACTAAGGATGAGTTAACTACCTCTAAACAGTACCCTGTTTTGGAAAACGTAGATTATTACCAATTGCTGCCCTGGCAGAGCAGCATAAAAGTAAGAGAGAGATACCTTTGTGTCATTTTAATTTCCTCAGATCCTTTTCCTTTAAAAAAAAAAAAAAAAGATTAAATCATCTTTGAAATGGCAGTTAGCCAGCGTACTTACAGCATGGACTACTGTGCACGGCTACGTCTGGGAACAGACTGCCATATACTCATGCATGGAACCTGTTAGCTGGTCCTTAGAAATCACTTAGCAATGTATGCTTCAGGGCCAGCGGCACGGAACAATTCAAGAGGAATTATCCACATTTTCAAAGCTATATATGCAGGCATATGGGAACCAGTACCTCACAACATCAGGTACTCACGCACTCTCATTTATATTTGTGAGCCCCTGATATCCATGTATGCCTAAGAAATAGGAGCTGCTAGACTGCAACAGAAACTCTGATTAGTAATATGTTCCTAACAGAGCTTATTAATGTCTCCTGCAAATTTAAATGTGAGAGCAACAAGCAAAAATGTTTAGTACTAGATGCCTCTTGATCCCAGTGAAGACTTGCAAAGTCCTGCTGAGCTTTAGGAAATATGGAGTGAAAATCTGAATAAGGTCTATTTTATGGTAGCCTAGCAATAATCCTGTTAGCTCTCCTTAATATCAATACTTAGACAAAGCAAAGAAAGTAATAAAGCTTTTTTTTTTGTTAACAAATGGTTAGCATTAAAAAGATGGAAACAGTCATCAGGCAAAGAGCTAAGAGCAACATAAAGCGCATTCTACTCACTGTCTGGCACAGCATGCAAAAAATTCCACTACAGTTACAAACGCTATGACTCTATCGCATCCAGCTTCCATGTAACGTTTTCTATTAATAAACGCGCTCTAATGGACTTCCTCACAGAAAAAAAACCAACCAAAACATAATTCAAACTAAAAGATTTTTCCAAAACCTGTTCTTTAGAAAGCAAACAAAGTAAATGCAAGAAAAAGCAAAAAAAGGAAGGAAGAACAAACAGAAGACAGTCAAAAACTTCAAAGATAGCATGAGAAGGAAGATTCCAGGTATACCAGCGCCGGGGTAGGAATATTTTCCTTGGGGCTGGTTACCACGTTCGTTTTGTTGTTTATCTGTAGGTATGCAGAAAATAGAAACAGACAGGCCTTAGAACTCGCGGTAGGCACCGTATCTATATCTCTCTGTATAGAACATCTACATTCAGATATAGATATCTATATATAGATATAGATATGGAAATAAAGAATCACAGAAAGATGAACTTATGAACTTGAAAGTACACTAACACTAGATCTGATAGCCAGCTGCAACTCCTCCAAACACACTAGCTACAGGTTTTCAGATGCGCTATACAAAGGTCTAGGTAACATATAGATGACTTCAGCTGTGACATTAGAAGAACAGAGAGCCTTTAAGTAGCAGCTAATCACATATAAGAAGAGTAAAGAATTAATATGGGTTGGGAATAAAGTCCTAAATAGCCACTGTGATTTCTTGACATGCAGCAGTATTAAATAACTGCACCCACTCATTCTTTATTACTAATTACCAATTACTACCATAAATAATATTTGATTATTCATAGCTCTCCAGAAATCTGTAGATCTGTTGTTTCTTCTGGGAACGGATTTGAATAAATATACCCAATTCCAGATCTGAATAAATATAAAGAGACTGGTGCCCCTTTAGGTTTTTTTGGTGTTATTTTAGACAAAAATAATTGGCAGCTGTGATTTTTGCACTCTCAAGAACTCTGCAGTAACTGTGTATCAGCCTTTCAATTTTGGTACTACAACCCAAAGGTGCAAGGTTTCACACGATAGTATCTTACTCCACAAATCAGTACAAATCTGTTTAACTTTACATGTAGGTCATCATGTTAATTCTTAAGCTTAGTACAGTACTACAGTTTTCCAAGACTTCTGGCTTTGACTTATATAAAATTTTAATTCAAACTAAAATGTTTAACAGTAAGTTTAAAGGCATCTGATTCTTTAAATCCATTTTTAAGATTCAGCTTTCATAAATACCGTGGTACAAAAAGAACAGAAATACTGAAAAATAGTGTACCGAGCCACTTTTCACATGCACTAAGAAGCAAAATTAAAGTATAGTAAAACTAGTTTGGTATATATAGTTTCTTTCTTTAACAATAATTAGGAAAAAAAATACTACGTACATTTGGGTCACATCTAATTTTAACAAGAGCAGTCCAAAGTGGCATGTAGAACTGGGTGTATAGACATACATTGTCTGGACTTTGATTAAAAAAAAAAAAAATTATACTGAACCTTCTAGTCATGGCACTACATAATAAATGTGCAAAAAAAAAAAGTAAAAAATTCCAAAATTGTTTAGTTAATGGATTTTTGTAAAAATGTAATTAACATCTTCATTTAAAGAAATAAACTCTAGCGATTTTTGGGTCAAAATTTGGTATCTTTTCTTTTAGAAGAAAAGACTTTCTAAACTAATTAGAAAATGGCAATATGCTAAGTAACATAAATGAAAAGGCATAAAGAAAGAGCAAGTCCTATAATAGTGGACTAAATTGAGCTGCGTATGAAATATCTGACTTCTGATTTTAACTTCTCGATGACTGTAGTCTCAGATGTAAGTACTTACTCAGCATCCCAGCCATGCAGGCTAACGCTGAAGTGCTGTCTGCGCCAAGGGCTTTGCTAAATTGGAGCCTTTGGAAGTTGGCACCACTGGGGAAACTCACCAGATTTCATCTTCTCAGCAATTTTTGATAATTATTTTACTTTGGTACAGGTGGGGCGGCTGACTTGTGGACTGCAGGAGGTAAGCCTGCAGTTGAACTGAGTCTTACTTATGTCTAGATTATGGGAATGTCAATAGGATTTGCATTAATTAAATACAGATTTGAATTTCCTTATCTTAACCAGCATTTAACTAGTTTTGAAGAATATAAAGTAGTCTCGTTAGTTAATGTCAGGGAACATTATTTCAACATAAAATATTATTTAGTAATATCTGTGATAGGAACCATTTCCCCACACAGAATAAAATTATTTTGCTTTAAAATCAATGTTCACAGTGCTCAACAGCAGGGGGATGAGGAACAGTGGGTGTTTTTAACAATGGTCTTTCTACAGAAATTGCCATTAAGAGTAAATACGAATCATTATTGAGTTTCAAGTGTTCAGTTTATCTACTTAGCTTACTTATTGTCAAATAAATGTCTTTTATCTATTCATAACTACAGCCATAAGTTGCAGGGGTATATGAATTCAAGACAGAGAGAGAATAAATTTTTGTGTATAAAGTCATTCATGGGGAGACATAAATTAGCAAATATATCAACTTGCTTTGATATTTGTGGGACTATGCAATGAGCAAAGCCTGAGCTCCTTGCTCAAGAAAAAAACTTTAAAAAAACCCAAACCAACCACTTAGTAAATGAAAGTTCTACAGGAGAATTGAGGAATAGTGAGAACACATACAATACTGCTTGATGGCATACTAGGTCTTCCAAAACAGGAGAAAAATCACATACCAAGTTGTATAACTACAAGTTCATATTTTTATGACTCTTAGCCATCAAGAGACTACAAACAAAAAAGGCCCAACAAAAGACAAATAGACAAAAAGCAAAATCATGAGGAAAGAAATGAAGATTTCACTAGATTTCATACAGTCATATTCAGTAGTAGCTTAATAGGAAAAATAAAGCGATGTGCCAAATGAATGCTTTTTGTTGAATACATAATGAAAACAGGTTAAATCAATTTTCAATTCCAATTTTGCCTGAGTATGGAGAGCAGGCTTGGGTCCATACTCCCTTGGTGAAAGTCCTATAAAAATAAACAATAGCCATTATAGCTACTGCTGAAAACTGCAGGAAATATATTCAAAACTTCTTAGTAAGATATCAAGAATACAGCATTCATTAGTAAAGGCAGAAAGAGATAATGTAATTCAAAGTACAGTAATTTCTTCTATGTAAACAGAACTTGGAAAACCCCTTTGAAACTTAGAGAGAAACCAGTGCTAAGCTTGTGCACTTTCTCTCGTAGAACACACACATGTAGTTTTACTAATGTATGAAGACACATGGTGTATATTTTGCATATATTTTTAACGGCAAAGGGAAGTGATTCCAAAAGGAGTAAAACATTTTCACGTGAAACAGATATTCTGAAGTTGAGTTATGCTTAAGTGGTGACCTTCTATTTGTTGTGAAGAACAAAAGCTTTTATATTAATGCCTTGCTTGTCAAAAGCCACTCTCTTGGGTCTGACTAATGCAGGACAGACACACACAAACACTCCAAGCGGCTGGACATGACAGCAGAATCACTATTTGTCTTTTTTCAATAGATTATAAAATATTTTAAGAAAAAGAACTCTGTATGTTGGGACTTAACCTTTCCCATGGCACTTCGGTAACAAAAAGTCAAAGCACACTTCATGTTTGGGATACTAGACATGTCCTCACTGTACCCTTCTGGTGACCATCATTTGGACACTGTTTCTGCTGAGATCCTCTGTCACTGAAATTTTGTGTTCACCCAAAGAACAGGCTATTTATCTACATGTCTGCTTAGACATGACCAGCGATTTTTGCTTTTCAAGGAAGGCTGTACTTCCCAGAGAAACGTAGTGAAAGGGAGGTGATATCTGCCTTCTCTGTACCAGCAGAAGGTGGCTGGGACATCACAGCTGATCCTCACAAACATCTCAAAAGTCAGATTGAAACCCATAATAAACAGGAATAGAGTAAGTTGCTGTGTAGTGGTATCACAAAGGCCAACTGAATGGAAGACTGTAGAGTAGGTTGAGGAGAAAGAAATGTTATTGAGACTGATTGTCAGTTGGGACATCTTGAGACAAAGCCTTGAGCTGTGAAGGAAGTTAGCTGGGAAACTGTAGTATGGAAAGGCTGTGAAATTGATTTTCTTAACTCCTGAGCATTTAGCATGGCACCTTGGTCACAGTGGCCCAAGTCAAGTGATACTATTTCACTGTGCAATGTGGTTTGTGTTACATTTTATGATATTAATACTATTAGCTTTTAAAATAAGCAGGTTTTAAAAATTAATAGAAGGCTGTTATAAGATCACTATTTTGTTACTATTATTATTTACTAAGGACAGCTGCATTGGCCAATGTTACATCTACTTTCTTGTTTCCGTATGTCCCCAAGTTAAAAAAAAAAAAAGAAAAAACTTGCTTGAAAGAAATGCAGAACAATTCACTGCGGATGGCACATAGCAACTGCAGGCTTAGAATTCACAAGGTTGTACTTTAAAGTCTTGCAGCTTCTCACAGTATGTTACCAAACCTAAATGCAACTGCTTGATTTCTAAGTGTGAACGTTTCACAGGAGGAAAATAATCTGTTGATAAAGATCCTCACCATCATCTGAACACTCGAACTGGACTTCCTTTTCTGAATTGACCAGTCAGAGAGAAAGGAAAAGAAGAAAATGTGACTGGTTGGATTTGAAGTATCAATGCATGGAGTACAGTATATTTCTGTTTTGGCTTTTAATTTTTTTTTTTTTTAAGAAAAAAGCAGCTTAATCTGTAGAAGGGCTGGAAAAATGCTATGGAGTATATACTATCTCAGTAACAGAAATGACAAAAATAAGACTTCCCCAAAAGTAAATTTACTCCCTTTGCTCCACATGACCATGCAGACAAACAGGAGACACATAAAATGTGCTAAACACCAAGGTACCAAACCCCAACAAGTGTAATTTAGGCAAAATTTTGGCAACAATTGTTTCCAATATTATAATCAAGATATAACAAATACCATCGTAGACCTGTAGGAGGAATGATATTTAAAAAGGAAAAGCTGGTCAAATAGAGTACATAAAATTTATATATTCCACAACGAAACATGTTAAGGGTTTTCCACTGGAATGACAGAATAGAACTGAACGTGTGCTTCTCCATTTAACTAGGATATCCACTACTCGGCAGTGAGAAGCATTGAAACCGCAGTTACTCGCTTCATTTTAAATCAGTCTCATAATTTTTTTTTATAGGAAAAGCCTGCTTATGTGGGAGAACAGGAATAAATATACTATGAATCTGGAATTTCAGTATGTATCAGATGTTTTGTTAAAGTAAAAAGTTAAGATTAAATAGAAAATTAAAATTCAGGTCAAAGACACACTTCTGAGTAAACACGTAGAGCACAGAAGACTATCTTTTGAATCATATAATGAAAGCTTGAGGCGCTTATTTTAGTCTTCAGGAGTCCTCTGAGAAAAGAAACAAAATATTTTTCATTGCTGAGTGATATTTTTTTTTCTGGCTGTTTTTCAAAGTATTTATCCAGAACGGTCATTTGTGAAGCATCTCTCCTCCTGCAGGATCTGGTGACATGAGAATAGGAGCTCTCAATCACGTCTGAAAGCTGCCAAAATGTTCCCTTCTTAGCAAGGTCTATCAGTCAGGATGAGCTGATTTGTTGACATAGTAAAAACCCCGCAAGTTCTGCCAAATATAGCAAGTACATCTGGCAGAAGACACCTCATGTGGAGCCAAGCCTACCAGTAAACTTTTGGTCTTCCATGAAATCTAATGAAAGGGGGAAAACGGAGGCAACAGAGCTGCAAATAAACATTGATGCCTAAAAAGCTAACATGCCCACCAAACCACTATCTATATTTACAAACTAATTAATAACATTGAGTCATTAATTACACAATCATTCTTCATTAAAATAGCAAGAAAAGCATTTTCTCCAGTAGTTTTCTATCTTCCACTTATAAAATACTTGTTCAAATATTGCTTTTATTTTATTTTTTAAGCTTCACCTACTAACTTTAATCAATTCAACTATATAGTGAGAAGCATTTATTAACAAATTCTATACAGGAAAGCAATAATAAATACAGGAAATCAACTCTAAAAACTGGCAGAGGTTACAAATAGGTGGTGACTAATATAATGTATTTTAAAGCGCGTGTTTAACCTACCTTAACTCCATCTGGCTTTTTCAGCAAACTCTTGGCTGCTGCAAAACGAGACAAAGAATTTCAGTGTCAGGTGGTTACCGCTGAGGTCAACCAGCTGCACAGCAACAACCCCCCTCGCCCCCCCATTGCCTCCCAGCTGCAGAAATGTTCTCAGCTTTTATTTCCTCCTTTTGTTGCTCTGAGTATAGGGAGCAAAGTATTTAAGAAACTACAAATACTGAAGATCATCACACATCTCTTTTTCCATTGATTAGAGCTGTAGGTTAGCTGTACTTATACAAGGAGAGACCTCCTTGGATGGCACAGAGGAAATGGAAGCAGGGCAAGTGTAAAAGAAGCAGCTTTAGATATAGTCAGTCTTTCAACTGTGATGTGTTTGCAATTGCTGATGGGGACAGTGTGACACGACTATGAAAAAATACTGTGCTGATGGCAGGGACTTGGACCGGGTGCCTGTAGAGCCCACTGGCATCTTAATGATGTTATTAATATGACAGTGACATAGAAGTCACCAATATCAGATCAATAAGATACCTAAAGAGCATCGCGGGGTACTATTTATTCCACCTAATGAAAAGTAAACTGGGTTTTAAAAAAGCACCTCTAAGCAATGTTTCTTTGGGGATTTCCCACTATGACAGCACCCGTCACCTTGTGTGAAAGAGCAGGAAAGTTGCAAATAAGAAAGGAAGGACAATCTGCTAGCCAAGTGTTTTGGAGAAGTGCTTCCCAGGAGTTAATAACAACAACTGGTAGGCTTTGCTTCAACTTCTGAAGTTAGGGTTTGAGTTCCACCACTTAAAAGTAGCACCAAGAATGGGGCCAAATGATTTCAAATTACTAAATTTGGAGGGCTAACGTGCAAACAAGCACACGGCAGCTTTGACCCTGAAAATGTTTACAGCAGAGATACAAGCTGGACGACCTACAAATTTCAAATAAACTATTCATTAAAGCGTAAATGCTTTATGACTCACTGCCAAAGACTTGAAGAACAATAAATTACAAAACAAGCCTGGCGTTTTTTGTTTTTATTGTTGTTTACGACCCAATCTTCCTATCAGAAAGTGCTCCCATCATTACTGGCATCCTTCTCTTTAAAAGAAAAAAACTCAAACCCAAACCACTGGACCTTGCAAACCTAAGGTTGCTCAAACTAAAATAGGATATTGGAGTTACTGAGTATGCTGTTTAAACTTGGAAGTCAATTTTTGCATTTTTGGCTTATTCTCTGGCTACATCTGCATTAAGTGGTCATTTAGCTCTGGTTCAGAGTACAGAAATAACTAATGTCCATTATTGAGTTGTTTACAACAGAAAAAAAAAAGGAAAGAGAAGCCAGGTTAATGTTTATAATTTCATTATTATATCAGACCTCCAAAAACAGTTTATTAATTATGGACATCAGCCAATATTACAATTAAAACTCTTACATGGTCCATAAGTCACAACTAAAATGAACAAAAATAAATTTGCCCATATTATGCAACAGGACCACTGCATGTTTTTATTTACAGAAACATGTAAATTAATATAGAAAATAAATTGGTTTACATATATTTTTGAGATGGGATGCAGCCTGCTGCAATGTGTGCTTACAGGACCTGATAGAACATGGCTTTGGGTTTCACACTACCACAAAAATTGTGGGCACTCCCATTAACTCCAGAAATTCATCTAGGGAAAGCGAAGGGGAGCAGCTGTGTCTAAAACCTAAGGCCAAAAAACCCAGAAGTTCATTGCTGTGGTCTATTTTATACCACTGACCCTTACAAAAATGTGGGAATTCTAATAGGCTGCTGTTCATAATAAACTAGGTCCTTTCCCTAAATTTGTGCATGAAACTTCTGAGTTATTTTAATGGTTAACAAACATTACATGTTATATGTAAACAATTAAATGAAAGCCAGTAAAATGAGGACACCAAAAGCGACAACTACAAGTATTGTGTTTATGGCACTGCCAGCGTGTCCTTCGAAATGTGCCTAATATGGATTATTATGCAGTATTTAATGTTATAGGACATATTCCACACTCAACTGCCTTTGCTGTTTTAGCTCGGGATGTATTTTTAGTAATATTTTGATGCATCTTTCTTTAAGCAGAGATACTGCATACAAATCAAATATTTGAAGAATTTGCAGTAGCAAAGCAATTAGCATATTCTAAATTAAGCCCACAATGAAAGATTTCTTGCAACTACAAGCAATAGCTATAAATAAAACCTAAGGCAGCGCTAATAGGCCAGAAAGCAGACTGGAAAGAAATAGTGTTGTGACAACATGTAGAAATTAAAGTGATTTAGGACAAACAGCGATTTTGATTTAGAAGAGAAAAAAGATGTTCCTTTCACGTGCTGAGGGTCTTACCTCACAAGAAATATACATTCCACATAAAAGGAAGAAAGAAAAAGGAAAACAAAACACTTTTATAACCACATTGTTATGGACAAATGACCTTCAAAAGCATGCTTTGCAATGAAATACAATGAATAAACAACTTGACAAAATAAAACGTCTCCAAGGAAAATATGGGTCATTATGGTGTAAAACAGAGATGACAGGTGAAAAAAATTCAAAACAAAGCCAAACCCCTGTTTGCTTTTCATGCTGAAATACTATTTTAATATTACTTCAGCTTTTTTCAGTTCATGAAAGCTGAAACTGACCCTTACATATATAGACAGTGACAGTTATGAAAAGTGATGAGAAATTATGTTTTTGTTTGGTACTTATAATAATTAATTTTTACAAGATATACAGACTACAGCATTCCTACTTAAAAATTAATTGGCAGATACTGGCAATTCATTAAGCATTAAACCAATTTACCGATTTTCTGTAATTTACATAAATTGAGTCTTCTGTGTTATAGGTGTGTATTAAATACAGGAATGTAACTAAAAAAGAAATTGTATTTCAAGCACTATGCCAATTGAACAAGTTGTTCTTGCATTCATGATTATGTAATTTATTTTGGATGATTCAGTGCTTATTATTATTCAAAACATGCCCAAAGCACTATCATGTTTTTGTCCGTAAATTAATTTACGTTATACTCCAACAATTACGTCACAGAGTAGGAGGACATATAAAATTACTGATTTTTAGATTTGGCCTTCTTTTTCACTATTACTTGAAATCTCAAATGGCAAAAAATTCAGCACAGTATCAAAGTTTTGGCAATACTACTGTTGAGGGCAGTTCTAATTCTACAAACACCAAACTTATTTTAGCTTTTGCTATTAAAACCTGTTTAGTATAAGGATTTATATTTATCTAGGGATATCACTATAAAATTATTTCATAAAGAGGAAACATCTTTTGTTATATCAAGCTAGGCATCAGAAGAGAAAGAAAAGGAGGACTCATTTTGCTATGTTTCTTACTCCTTAGCAAAGCAATAAAGAATGAATGTGTTTAGTGGTTTTTTTTTTTTTTTTCAATACAAGATGAAACAGAATCCCGGAATGAGATTTCAGGTATATAAAACTAAGTTGTTTGGTGATACTTATGCATGTGGAGCTATATCCATTATTTTAAATTTTCCTCCAGGAAAACAGTGGCTGTCTTCTGATAGATAACACTAAGAAAGTCAAGAGAAGGAACTCACATTCTACTGAAAAATTAGACTGTCATCTACAAGAGATTCTAGTTGGCCCAAACAGTTTAAATTCTCTTGTTTGCTTCTGCAAAGGAAACAACGTAAGATATATCATATTTAGATGCTCCTGAACAACAAAGATCTTCCTGTACTAATAAATCCTAATTAGATCTTAGTCATCACAGACATCAAAACATAAAGACCATATTACTCTAGAGCTCAATGAACATACCTGAAAAATTTCTGGTAGCCAGCATAGTTGTCAAAATGGCCCCCTGTGTACACATACATTTTCTCAAATTAGCATCACACTTGTGTAAAATTCTGAATGTGAACATGACACAACAAAAAGGAAAACACACACGTAAATTACATCAATTACTAAATTAATCCTGAAAGAATGGATTGTCTGTGCATTACCTATCATGTGTGATGCCATGGGTGCATAAAATGCAATTTCATCTTAATTACACATCTATCAACAATCCTGATAATCTCAAATATTTACCAATTGTGAGTACATAATGTGCAAACCAGGCAGAGAAATTCTCAGCAAAATACACAGCTGCATATGAAACAAACTTTCCTAATGTGCTTAGATTCTTCTTTAAGTAGGAAAAGGAATTTATTTGTAATGTGCTAATTACAAAAATTCACAACTGCGAAGTTATCCTGTCTGGTTAGGAGAAAAGATAATCTAAAAGAATAACCTTAAGGATTTTCCTTCAACAAAATATTTTTAATGTATATAAATGAAGATGATTGTTATTATTTTTAATCCAAGCAAACTATATTGTGTTCTATTCACATTTGTGAAAAGATTAACATCCTCATGCTCAAAAGCTGATCATCTGTCTAATACTTCATTTAAGCATAATATTCAAGAAAAAATTTGCTTAGGGATCATTTGTTTTACACATGGGACACAAGCCAACATACTTTCATCTTTCCAAAATTAACTATTAAATCTTGCAGAAGTTTTGATTCTTACCTTTAATTTTCTCCTTGCATTGAATTTCTTCAAGCAATCTACAGTCTCTTGTCTGTGCATCATAGAGGCAACAGTAGAACGTTGCTAAGAGAAGAAGAAAAGAATAATTTTAACACACCCAGGCAGACATCTAGCATTTTATTTACTCTACAACATACATATTAAAACCCACATGATCCAAAACGTAGGCCTTTAATTTCTACCCTGTCTGACTGTCCCTTTGGGCAGGTTTCTACATATCTGGGAAACTACCAAATCAACAAAACTAAGGTTGCATTTTACTCAGACTTTCTCATGTGCAAAGACCGCTTGAAAGAAACATACCAAGAAAAGCACAAAGTCTTAGAACTTGGGTCACACAGTATAATAATCAAAGTAGTACACTGAATTATGATTTTAGAAAATACTTTTTAAAACAAGAAGGAAACTTTCCTTCACCATTAGTGATATCCAGTGAGGTACAGCAGCAGGAAATATTTCAGAGAAAATTCAGCAGTATCTGCATTTTCCCTGTAACTCAATTTGCACCACAATTTTAAAGGCAAGATAATGCAGCCTACCGGAGTGAATAAAGAGTTGGGAACCAGCTATATGTCTCCCTATTATTTTCCAAGTATCAGACCAGTCTACCTGCAAAGTCAAAGTGTAAAACGGACTGAGAACTGTAAAGTAGTCCTGGATCCAGTAAGAGAGAGGCAGCCTCTGCTACCTGAAAATTTGCCTTTAAAAGTCTCTTTATTTCCTGCCCTTATGCTTCATGCTTATCATAATGGCTAGAGGGAAATGAAGATGTAAAGCATTATCTAACTGAAAGTAACTCTCTTGTCCATTTTTTTTCTCTCATAATTTAAAGTACTGATCTAATTTTGGAACTTCTGCACCACAAAGTCAAGGCGAAGGAGTTCCTTTCTGCGAAAATCATATCCCAGCCTGAGACCTCAATATATCACACTATTGACTACATCTCTACAATTACAATTTTATACTCCCCTGGTTACATAGCTGCATGAGTAAGGACAAAAATTATTCTCTGAACACCTTCACTAAGGTGAATTAAACCATAAGCTGATTTGTCTGCCAAATTATCCTGTTAAATCTGTGGAAATTACTTACACAGATCCATGGATGCTTTAGTGCTTCTGATGCTGTGATACGTTTTGCTGGGTTGATGGTAAGCATTTTATTGATGAGGTCTTTTGCTTCAGGAGTTACTGTATCCCATTCTGGTGAGGGAAACTTAAAGAAAAAAAAATACACATGTGTATATTATCTTGTGTGATCATTATACAATTTTACCAAAGGATTTTTTTTTTATACTATTTCTGCAATATTAATTGCTAGTGCAACTAAGCAGTTTTAAGGGGAAACATGAAGTTTGCCACAATTAGGAAATTTTAAATTAGTCAGTTTTATAGGTCATGTTTTTCTCCTTTACTGTTTTGACCTTTTATTTATTTGGTTCAAATGCACAGCATTTCGATATTTACAATAACATGATGCCAATTGAAATTCATAGCACAAAATAACAATGGCAGACAGAATAACAAATTCCAGTTATCTGACAGGCGTATTGCCATACAGCACTTAATACAGTCCTAGTTTCTCTTTTAATAAAGACAAACATATTAAGCATTATTGTTCAAACTCCTTGCTTGCTTTCTTTCAATGTAAATCTTAATGCTAACTGTATAGTTATGGCATATAAATCCAACTAGTTATGAATTAACTCCCTGCTCAGTAAAGTATTTTTACATGCACTCAAAAGAATCTGCTTAAATGCAAATGGAATGAAAAAAAACACCTTGTCTTAAACTATGATTACTTGTTCACTAGGAAGATAACTTGACAGACCATAAGTTTATTTTCATGAAAAGGCCACAGCATAACAACTCCCTTTTCAGTCATCATCCTCCAGGACTGGATTAAAGCAAAGCTTAAAAATTAAAAGGTTCTGTTTTCTTCTGCATCATTCACAAATTACCTAAATCTGAGGACCAACAGCCTTCTGTCTGTTTAATATAATACGAATGGATGACATTACAAAATTCACAATGTCACAAAATCATCAGTTTCTTACTTGCCAATAGTTCTAATAAAAGTAGTTAATGAAACTATTCCTTTTGAACATCTCTATAGCTTTGGTTGGAATACACATAGTTAATGAAACTCTTCCTTTTTAAAAGTTGTATAGCAGCTTGTATTTCCCAACGTGGGCAATACAACAATTTAGGAAGCTTCAGACTTCCTGAAAACAATTTAGAATAACTGATTGGTTGAAGTGATAAACAAGAAGCAAAAACACAGGCCCTTGGGAGTTCACACAGGTCTGAACAGGTTTGTCAGGCTAACATAAGCTTGCATGATTTATTCAAGGACCAGACAATGAAAGCTTGGAGCCATAGGGAAATTAGATTTAAATTAGCATAGGATGCTCCCATTCCAATAAGGCTGATGTTTCTAAAGCAATAATTATTATACTGAGTGGCTCATAAAGATAACCAATACCAAAAAAATAGGAAATAATTCTAATTTCACTTTTAACTCCAGAAAATTCCTAGAGGTACAATTACAAATAATTGAATATTCAGAGTACGGTACATACATCATAAGCACCAGCCTTGATCTGCTGGTAAAGCCTGTGCTGGTCTTCATCCCAGAACGGAGGATAGCCCACCAGGAGGATATACAGAATGACACCTGCAGAAAATTCACAGTAGCATTGAGTAATTTTAAGAAACAACCCTTAGAAATTAATTTTGTACCTGACAACCATGTAAAATAAATGGTTCACTAGTATTACTCCAGCAACTGAAAAACACTAACTATTCATGCTGGAGAAGATAGTAAATATAGGGTTCACATGATAACCTCCTATGCAGAGGGAGGCAATTCATTATTGTGGGCAATAATGAATATCTGACACAACATCAGATCAGGAATACTGAAAATGTCGAGCTAGCTAGAGAAATAATTTTAAATGATCATGGATGTTCTACGAAAATGCATTTTTTTACCTCTGGTTTTATTGTGGCTTGGTGTCTGTGTATGTATTGATGTGTGTATTGGTGTCTGCAAAATTGTTTTTTAACTCAATTCTCATCCAAAAAAAAATTTGGGCAACCCAATTTGTCTGTATAAATATATGGTCAAAAGGAAATTAAAAAGTCCATCTGTAGTCTTGTAGGGATGATTCACTATGACTAAAGAAAATTGCTTTCATAAATACAGCCAAATAAGCATTGGTAGAAGTAAAATAAGGAAACCACCAATTGTTCTCAGCTAGGTAGCTCCCACTTGCCAGTACCTTAAAATACACTGTTTCAAGAACTGGATGATAAAGTAATTGCTTTGTACTCCAGTTCACAAAACAGTTAGTTTCACAGTTTAAAACTGCAGTTCTAATATATTGGTCAGATCAGATTTCAGGCTGCCTGTGAACCAAAACTAAGCCCTAGGTCACAGTATGAATTCTTAGGTTTTTTGAAAGTCTGTTGTGTAGACATGGCTAAGAATAATGTAATAACACACCTTCACAAATAATAACAATAATAATAATAAAATGAAGCTGGTAGAATAACAAATGATCAGATGACTTTTTCTAAAAAATAATATTGAATTTTACCAAGTCTATATTATCTGATGCAGAATGTAATGTATTCTGGATATCTGTTCTCTCCCTCAAAATACTTTACAGTGGATTGAACACTGTCTTTCAGAATAATTTCTTACCGCATGCCCACATATCCACAGGTTTTCCATATGGATCTTTTCGTAACACCTCTGGAGAAAGGTATCCTGGAGTCCCAGCAAAGCCTGTTAAAAGGCGAGGCAACTGGTCTCAAAAGCTGTACATGCTCCACAAAAATCAAGTAACTCCCATCTGAGCCCACAAGACGTTATTTCCCAAGTCACTGACCACTAAATTGCTTCATGTTGAACTTTTTATGGTGAATCACCTAGAACTAACAATAATGGGAAAGCTTATGCAGACTTGGCACATCCCTTTTGTGCCACCACATCTGGAAGACTCGAGAGGACAGCACAAAGCTGCTGGTTACTCATCTACACCAGTGCTCCAGATTCACCAGTGGGGTCAAGGATCTGGTGATGGTGAAATAGGGGAAGGTTTCCAGAAAGACTGTAAGATACCTGTCGAAATTTCTTTCCTGAGTTCTGCATTACTGTAAGCTGTAGAGAAACAGCCAGTTGTGAGGGCAACTACATCTGGCTCAGAGTCAAGGTTAGAAAGGTTGGAAGAGTAGGGGGAGCATGAGAAACATTAATTGAGTGATCACGCTTGGAGATACTACTTGAAAGATAGAAAATGTACATGACGCGTGCCAAAGACTGTTACTGGAGCTTTTTTTTTTAATCATTAGCTTTATTTAGGCTATTTTAAAATAGCCCCACACTAAAAATGAAGACTGTAAACGTGACTTGCATGGCATTTCTAGGAGTCCATCAGCTGTCAGCTGCGAGGACAGTTACCACACACAGAGTACTTCCACTCACACTTAACAAAACAGAGGGGCAGTTAACCTACAGTATCCTAAGGAGCATTTAAGGACCCTTATTCAGTCTTACAGGAGGGTAGATGTCTGAGTGAACAATGTGTAGGGCTAGATTTAAGAAAAGTTTATGTATGGAGAGATTACTCACTTAGAAGAAAAAAAAAGTAAAAACACTGTTCAAATTTCTTCACACAGAGGAGGAAATTCAACTCAGCCAATGCCAGGTGATGGCAAAGTTCAAACATTCAGGGATGTTCAGGATTAGCTCTCAAAAGAGCACGACTGGCTCTTCTTAGTAGGAAGACCACCAGCTTAGGGCTCAGACTTCGTACAGCCTTTGCTGTTCGTATTTTGCACAATCATTCCATTGCAAAACTCATTTCCATAAAGTCATTCCATATCTGGAAACCTCCTTTCAAAAAGCATCTCTGAAGTAACTTAGCCTTTAAAATTTATATGTTCTTCATTCTTTATTCATTACCAGAAGTGCTGCTTTCTCTTAGGAGAAATGTAAAATGTAGGTATAAACGTAGACTTTTCTTAGGACACTGTAAATGATAAAAACTTAATGACCAATAAGATTCTGTACCATTTCAGTTAGTACGGCTGTTCTTTCAAGCATCTTTGCCTAAAATACATGCTTGGGAATTCTCGAAAGGTGGCTTTCAGGAAGGACCACATGTAATTTCTGAAATACCACACTGGATTCCACAGAACTCATGAGAGACAGTGATAATGTATAAAGCGTACAGATACAGAAAAAGGAAGCTTTTGCCCTGCAGCTGGCAATCATTTTAGGGTGGGAAGAGGAAATGAAGGAACACATTCTGTATATTCTACTGAGAATATAGCTAAAATATTTTCACAAAAAATAAGCTTGTTTTTTGCAGTCTCCTGATATGAGAGCTATAAATTGTTAAGAAGTATTATCATACAGGAAACACATCTTAAGCTTCTTTGAGAAGCTGAAAAAATATATTTCTAAGTAGCTGTAAATAGAGTGATGTTTCATATCTCTTCTTGGCTGTAGTGCTCTGTATTAATATTTTTATTCATTTTAAAGGGAAAGTAAAGTTGTCTCAACTTTCAAACTTACTATAGCTCCACAAACATTACTATGAATCACTTGAAAATGAACTTTGAAGCAAAAGTAAGTATAGTACTTAGCTAACTTTCTCTCTTGATGAAGATACAGAATGTGTCTAAACAAAAATATTTGGTATGGTTTTAGTACATATTCTGAAGTTGTTTAAAGCAGCAAATACGGAAGAGTACACAGTCATGATTTGAGCGAAAAAGAGAAAAATGTACTGAAATAGTTAACTGTTATCTATCAGGTAATTCTCTAATCATACGGAGGGATCCCAATGTGAGCCTGTACTTTCCAGAAAACTATTGCTAACAGGAGTAAGTACTTTAGCTAAAACAGCTCACAAAGCTGGAAACTGTTTGTGACTGTGCAGTGTCTAGAAAGGACTGCATCACCTTGTACTCCCATCATCATATGATGTAAATAAGTATTTAGGGGCCCAAGACAAATGCTTAACTTTGAACTCTGTTGAGTTCAGTGGTGCCTGGGAGCAGGAGATGGCCTGTTACTCAGCCTAAATAGCCTACAGACTCAAAACCCTCTTATGCAAAGGTTACATACATACTTAACTTCATAACTGGTGAGCGCGTTTTTTGAGTCAAACCTGGACTGAAAGTTAACACACAAATTAACAGAGAGAGATGCATCTTAAACACACAGCGGAAAAGATTACTGCTCTAAGATCTGCCCTGTGCTTTCACCACCTCCCTGCTGGACTTATGGCCTCTCAGCACCACTCATGCAGGTATTCAAAAATAAAATGACAGAATAAACTGTGTTAAGAAGTGTAAATTGTGTTTTTGCTAACACACCTCCCTTCAACTCAAGAACGAAAATTCAAAGGAACAGTTTGGTGAGAAGACAGGGAGAAGGTGGCAGCAAGGGGCACCAGCAAGCAGCTGAGATTAAGGGCAGGGCGGCCTTCTCTTCCTGTGTGGCTGGATCCAAAAGACTACCCGTACATTTACAATGTAATGCAATGAGCAAACTAATTCAGTGAAGCTACCCAAATGACTTCAGAGGTGTGTATTTTAGTCCAAGTTGCAGGGCTGGACTTAAGGTGAGGTGCAACTAGGGCTAAATCTAGCTACGAGCGAGTTAACCGCTGTCCTTCCACTGACTTCAACCAGGGGCAATGACTCACCTGCCACTTTCCCAGTACATTAAACACCTGCCAGCAGGGTGGGGTGCTTCAACTTAACCCTCCAACGCTTTCTACAAACAGGCAAGGAACAGGTTTGTTTTACAAACCCACAAACCAGGAAAGTATTCCGCTGCATCCCGCCACACAGAGCTCTAGCCAGTTCCCCTGCTGAGGCGTAGTCATGGGTTTAAGCAGAAAAGCCACCATCACACCAGAGGACTACACCCAAAAAAGAAGAAAAAAAGAAAAGAAAAACATACTGATGGAGAGCTATAATTAGAATCAGAGCACACCATGAGTCACTAAGTGCTGCAGAATCCAGTGAAAAGCAGAAAAATCATCTGGAATGAAGCAAGAAAAAGTTCAAAATGTTGAGCAGATGAGTTGATGTTTTGCCTTGTTAAAGCAGCTGTAAGAAGATGAAGGCAGGCACTCAGATCATTACGGAAAGGTTTTGCAGAGGAAGTTCCAGAAAAGGTACAGAACCCACTGGTCTTATTGAATACCACATATTTAAAAAAGAGAGCCACATTAGACTATTTTCTTTCTGTTACCTTGCTGTCAGCTTACCTCTTCCTTACATATATATTTTGAAGATGTTCTGCTCAATTTCCTTTCTACCAAGTTCAGCATGGCAGTCCTCATGATGCTACAAGTCTAAACCAAGCATTTCACACAAAAAATAAAGCGCAAGACTTTACAGGGACCTGCAGCCTCCTGTGCATCCACACAGATGTATTATCTAGAAAAAATATCCCTGAAGTCAAGTTCATTCTGCTAATTTTTTTTCTTGAGATGCTTCCTGTTTACCAGATGTTATTGTCATCATAACATATCACTTGTGTTTTGTCTTACGCCCATTCCACTCCTTTTGTACTGGTCTATTTGCTAATGTGCAAGAGCAATCTCCTCTGTCTTTTGTGGATTACTGAAATCCATTTATATAAAGGCTGGGATTTAAAACAACAGGCTAGCTTATAAAGCTACCAACATATGTCCAATGGCACTGCCTGTGTATCCACACGTAGTTATATCCTAGATTTCAAACACTCAAATCTCTCAACCCACTGCCTGCACAAAATCCTTTGTACTTTTATCCTAAGCTTTGACAGCAAGCTCACAATCACTTTGTTCAATTTTAAACTGCACTTTGTAGCTGCTGTAAGTGAGAATAGGTAGCTGCTATAAATATTTTATTCTGTATTTTTTCCTCCTGGCATTTACAGTAAATTTTGTCCTGCATGTCACATCTGTTGCAAGAGGGGGGTATGCAAGATAGATGCATCACAGTTGTACATGTCCTATTATTTAAAATGACCAATATTAAATATTTTTCACCATTTTTCCTTGGGCATCTGTTAACTGTAACAAACAATCTACAATTAGAATTTTTTTTTTTTAAATTAAGGAAAAAAAGGAATACTTCAGTGGAACTGGAGAGAAGTGCACAATATTTAACTCACTACCCCCCAATTCTCTTCTCATAACCTTCAGTGAAGCATCGTACAGGATGGTATCGATTCCAGGTATCAATCCTGGTTTGCACCATCAAATGCCACCACCAAGAGGTCGCTTTCCAACATTTCATGAGATCTGAAGCAAAGAATGTGCTTTCTTCTTGTGGTCACATCCACGCACAGACTTTGCTTCCACACTCCCATACATCTTTGTCACCTTCACCATAAATCAAACATAGTATTGATCCCTTCCAGATGAATATAGTGTTTTCAAAATCACTAAAGTTGCTGAGAAACTCCAGTCCCACCTTCAGAAGATGTTTGTAAGCTGTGGATAGACAACCCTTTCCACACTATTGTGCAAGGTTCCAGATGCTTTTAACCACCCTTTACTTTCCTGGGTTTATGCTTTCCAGGATCGACTATGTCAGCTGCTTAATATATTAATAGTTGTACATTTTTAATAACCCAGCTAATTTTGACCCCACTGGGACAAAGAAGTGTTTTATGAGCAGTTTTACTTGCAGGTTGAAGGAGCAGTCAGCCCTAGGACAGCAATATAAAGAGCTGGGATAGATAACTTGTACTGTCACAAGAAGATCTGGATGTGGATGACTGTCTATAGCCTCAGGCACTCAAACCCCATTTTTTTTCTTTCAAGTCACACTCCAAAGTGCTTTATAATTAAATTTTCAGGTATTTCCAGCTGACAGACAACTATTCAGATAAAAGGTTTTGATGACTGGACAGACAGACTCAGCAGTATTATCCTATAGTCTTTCTCCTCAGTCACATGAGCACCTGACTAGAAACCACTCGTCTCCCTCCCAGGCTCTACACCCGTATTTCCTTCTGCTAGATACCAGGGGACAGTGGGAAAGACGGGGCTTGCGTGTACCCACGTCAGACTTACAGGCTGAGAAAGCTAGGGGAAGCCAGGAATCAGGAAACTGAAGTTTCAAGGACAAGAAAAGTCAACGGCACTGCAAAAGGGACATTTGTAAAGCTACATTTACTAGAAGCATGAATTTAAATATCCTCTCCCTCCATCACACCCTGTACCAGTGCTGCTGTGCTGGCAAAATCCCCAGTATGAGCACAGCTGTGCCAATAGAAGACACTTTTGCCAATTTATTTTATGTCATTTGGTAAAGTGATTTACCTTCACAAGTGAAGAGGCGGCTATGAGGCAGAGCCACTTCTCTAAGGGAGCTCTGAGATTTGGAAGTGTAGCCACAGGTCACTTTTGAAGTCTTGGGGGATTTTTTTTTTTTTTTTTTTTTTTTGGTTTAAACAAATAAGGTCTGCTGGCAAGCTCTGTTTAATTTGGTGAGAATTACAGATAACATTCTTCCTGGAGAAAAAGGTCTAAAGTGTAGTCAGCTGCGGAGACTGAACTATGAACAAAATACCCCTTAAAGCTACATATCCAATAGTCACACAGCTGCATGTTTTACCCTAGGGTGAGAGCTGGGCGGTTTGGGAGGCTTAATGGCTATGCTGAATAAATGGTGAGAAAAAACCCCAAATATTTACTTACCAAACCAAGCCTGTTGTTCTCCTTGGACTTCTATAGCCAATCCAAAGTCTGCCAGTTTTACTGCTGCTCCCTTGGATTTGCTAGCTAAAAGTAAGTTCTCAGGCTTTATTCAGAGAGAGAAAAAAATTGAGATGAAAAGATAAGTAAATATATTTTAGACAGGTTTTCACTTTTTTTAGTTATGGTAGTCTGGAAAAGAACAAATACTTTGAGGAGTGAAAAAGAGAAAAAATCCCATGCGTTTTCTCCATGAAATTGCAAAAAATGCATTTTTCATTCCTACTTGGAAAGAAGGACCAGGCCTGTAAACAGCCTTCATGATCTCCTGACAGCAAGACTAAGGACAGCGTGCAGATCTACTCAACCATATGGAACTGTGACAGCTCTTTGTGTGATAGGACAATTCAGAGACTCCTAAGAGCACACTATCGGAAAAATGCTACAGAAAAACCCCCAAAGACACATATTCTTTGATTTCTAGTCTAACCTATGCAGTTTGCAGGATTAGGCAGCTGTAACTGTCAAACATAAATATGTTTTGCATGACAGCTTAACAATAACAGACATATTATTATATTTGTATTTAGAGAGCAGGTGTATTTACATTGCAAATCTTTCAGCATGCCCACGTTTGTGCCTGCAGAGAAGCTATTACAAATAACAATGTAAGTTTGCAAAAGTTCCCACTTTGCTTTTTTTTTTTAGGGTATATTGGTCACATCTGAAATCAAATGCTACAGTACACTTACACAATTGAAAGCAGAGGATTTGAACTAATAATTGAATTCATTCCACTGCTCATAAAGTATCCTCTTAATTTAGCAAATACATCGAATGCAAATTGTCCACTGGTTAACTGTATTCTATGAACCTTGTTTTTTAAATACAACTTACAAAATACTTTAGAATTCAACAGATTATTTCAGAGCACAGTGGCCTCTATAGTATTTTCTTGCCATTTCTTTCTTTTCTACCTCCATTGTTTTCAAAGAAGGTTTTGTTCTTCATTTACATAGTAACAAAACCTCACTTCCGAGGGTATTGCTGTGACTCTTCCAGAAGCAATTTTTGGAGTGATCTATGCCAAGGGAATTTGCTATTTCCAGTCTGGCATTGTGGACCCAACCCTGCAAACTCTTAAATGCGTAACCTCCTTTTAAACCCAGCAGCAATCATATAGGTTTCCAAGGGACTATTTATGTGATTACAGTTAATCCCATGCAGGTATTGAGCTTGGAAACAATTAAGATTGTAAGCTTCTTTCAGCAAAGCTATCTTTAATACATCTGTCAAGTATCCAGCAAAATATGCTTGAGCCTAATTAAGACCTCAACCACTCTGATATTTCTATTAATTAACAACACAACTGGCCCTGACAAACTCTTTAGTCTAACGGTGTTTTTTCTCCCCGCTCACCAAACTGTAAAGGAACATTTTTTCAGGAGTTTACAAACCCCATTCTCTCACTCACCCCTTTGTTGCTATGTCTTAGAAAAGACAGTATTAACCTTTAATCAGCAGTTACTTAATGAATTTTCTATTTCCACATTTTTAAAAACTGGTATTGTAGAAGAAAACATAATCTTTATATTAACTTAAAGTATCAGTAACTACTTTGTATCTAACTGAACAACTGAAGACTCTTCTCCAGGTTCACCAACACTGATTTAATCAATGTCACAACGCTTGTCATTTAACTACACTAATTTCAACATACAGTCACATAGTTCTTGAAGGTTTCTTATCAGAGTGAGAGAAGTTTACAGTAATTACTTCCTGGAATACAGTTCTTATATAAACCTCTTAAAGCAATGGATGATCCCATTTGCTTGTGACCTTCAACAAGCCAGAAGCAGTGAAATGCCTCACCCTCTGGGTGAAAACACAAGCTCTAACCTATCAAGTGCATACCATTTTGCAACACATGATGCCATTCAAAATAGTAGGTTTGTGGTTTCTGCTGCTGGGTTTTTGGCTGGTTTTTTCCCCCTTTGGGTTTTGGTTTTCTCTTTTTCTTTTTCTTTTCTTTTTTTTTTTTAAATTCCATTACTCGTCTCTACTCTGCCAATCAAAGTGCTCTGCAGAAATATCGTTGTATAGGGGAATATGTTTCAACAGAAGCTGAAGTAGATTTCCTGATTTACTTCTATTCTAAAGACACCACCAGCCGTTTGGGCAATGCTGCATGGGACTATGTGCTTAAACAACATACAGCTGTCACTTCAGGCTGACGAGATGCATACTAGATAATTACCATGCATTAACTTAGAATGACTGCAATTACTTGGAAAACATTAACTGCCCAGCGTGGGCCACTCAGGACTCATACTTTGGATTCAGTAGTGTCACCCTGTGTCACCAGTAGCCTGGCTGCAGTCAAGCATGTAGAACGGCAGTGTTAACTACTGAAATTACTTACAAATAAATTAACATGATTTATGCCTTATTTTTCCAAAGGTCTTGAATTCTTAGAGCTCAAGTATTTATGCCTCTGTGCATTTTTCCTTGAATATAACTAGAGCATCTGCTTTTCGGGGGGAATGAAAGAGGATCATATTCATAGAGTTTCACAAAGCTAGCAATGCTGCTGACTGACAAGAACTGGAATTCCTACAGGGAAGTGCACTTTTACCATCTGTTAAAGCCACACTGCCACTAACAGGTTAATTTTTTCTGGATGTAGGACCTGCCACCACTCTGACTTACACCAAGGATTACAGAGCAGCAACAAGCACTTCTGCAGGTCAAAAGAGGCTGCAAAAGCTCTTCTCTGCTTGCTACTAAATTATACCAAAAGGCAAGTTAAATGAAATGAGATTGTCCAAAATCTCCCACCCCCAAACATGCCATCAAATTATGGTCTGAATTATTGGAAAGAAAAATCCATCAGCTTTTGCAGTTGATGGATCCATGCCAGGCCACAACCATCTTCTATGTAGTAGTTCTGTAGTTCTCATCTTGGGCATTGGCAGCTTCTTTTTGGTTCTCAAAGTTCTGATGGGATTTCACCACAGTCTTTCATTTCACTCTTGGTTTTTTTCTTTTGCCACAAAGTAGTAGCTGAAGAAGGACTATTTCTGCTCCCTCAAGTTTTCACTTTCAGAAATGAAGCTGGGTACTACAGCTTGGCAGACCTGTTTTTTTCTCACACTGTTTTTCCAATTCATCCTGGATTTGCCAGGGTAAGAAATCCACACATGGTTTGGAGCAGTGGACAGCTGGATTGAATGCACTTCCAAAGAAAAAGTTATTTTGCATGAATGTATGGAAAGTCCTAGAAAGCATTCCTTATTCTATCAGCTTGCATGGCTACAATCCTTCTTTTCAATTCCTTTTCATGCTAGAAGCACAGAATGGCATGTACAGTGAGGACAGGAATCGCTGGAGCAGCTGGACAAATCTGACATCGTTTCATTTAAACTTGTTCCATGTCATCCGGCTGCCACACAAGATTTATGGGTTCGATAGAGACTTGTCAGTCTCCTGTTGTGCAACTGTGACATGGGAAAATCCAGAAGTGCAAAATGGGTACAGAATTTTGGGTATGTGTCTTTGAAATCCATCATGCTCTCTGAGCTTGCAGATCGTAACCCTTTATGTTCCCTATAGGTCAATAACAGAGACTTTATAAATTCAGACAATAACACTTGTTTGTTTCAGAGTGAAGGACAGCAAGAAAGATGACGGCATTCTGATTCCAACGTTATGACTAATGATAACCACAAGAGAACTCCTGTCCTGGGCGGAAATTCCCACTCCCCGTAACTCATGCAGAAAGGCAAATAAGAGACAAAGAAGCTGTGCCAGAAGGAATTAGATTGTCTCACTGCCTTAGCCCACAAGCCATTTTTTTCTCTGCCTTTGTAAAGGACCTGGCATTTCAGACAGTACACTTTCATTTGTAAACAAACAATTGTCTTTTACATGAGGATCTTGAAGCCCAAGTGCCCAGAATAAGTCCTCTCACTTATTCACAAGGTTAGTTTACTACTAGCTTTGAGACAGAGATCTCTCTGACCTTTCTAGTAAAAGAAAATGATCTTTCCTTGTTTCTTTCCATGACAAGATGCTTTCAATGCTGCTTTCTGCAGCAGACATCCCTAGGCATTTGGATATATGGATATGGTTAAGAAAGAGGGAACACTCTTCTCAAGACAAGAGTTTGCTTTCTGAAGTGTCTATCCCAATGCTACTATTTGTCCAGAAGAAAGTTAACTCCTCAGGTGATCACGGTGAGAACACTGTAGAAATTCCACCTTTCTAAAGACGTTCTGTAGCCCAGCCATCATCTGGAGAAGAGAGAGGCCTTAACTCACAGCAGCTGGCCTTCTGTCACTTAAATGTGTGGCACAAACACTAGTGTGCTTCCCAGAAGCACTCCGCATTATGCTGGTGAGAGATGGAAAGTTCCCCCCACACCCTGCCCCCAAAGCTCTGGATGACAGAGAGGAAGAGCGTGTATCCAGTGCACAGACCGAATGCTTGAAAAGCAACTCCTGTTCCCCCTGGAGCTGACAAGGCTTGGGCTTGATGATCTTAAAGGTCTCTTCCAATCGGAACGATTCTATGAACTCTGTGATCTCAAAAGTCCCTTCCAACCTAGATGATTCTATGATTCTATGACAAGAGGTGCCAGCAGTCTCTGGTGGCTGGACAACAAGGTATCGGCAAGCCTGTAGCAGCTTTTCTCCAGTGAATGCTAGCGGTTTGTTCTTGTGCATAGGTAAAACAAAGTTTAAAAAAAAATATACAAAAGGGAAAAAAAAAAGGGTAGAAAAAAGAAAAAAAGGGGGAAAAAAAAGGAAAAAGTGGGGACCAAAAAAAAGAGAAAAAGCAAAAGCATTTCCATTGCCACTGGTGAAGGCTCTGTTTGGCTAGGGTTTGCTGCTCTCCGCTGTGGCTGGGGAGGGCTCGGCGGGGCAGCAGCACACTCACCTTGAGGTCGCGATGGACTACGCCCATCTGATGGCAGTGGAGCACAGCCTCCAGGATCTGCTGAATGCAATGACTGCATGCAAAGACCAGGGGCGCGGGTTAGTGCCCAGCGTGCGCTGCCCGCCCGCACGCCCGCAGCCCGGCGCGGGGCCGGTGGTGGGGACGGGGGCGGTGGCGGGGACCGGGGCCGGGTGGGCACTGCGCATCCCGCACCACGCTCCCGCCCCGCGCCACTCAGAGCACGACGGCCTCAGGCTGGGGGACCCCACCTTGGAGACCTGCTTTTTTGGGGGGGTTTAATTTGGTTTTTTTTTTTTTTTTTTTTTGGAAAACCATACGAATTTTGCCAATAATTCATCAGCGGGGTCGTATTAAACATTTGGCGTCCTCTGTACTTTTTCCTCCTTTACACAGAGGCGCCAGAAATCGTAGCGTCCACTGAGGGAGCAAAGAAAACCACCCCACGCCAAGTGAGGTGCTTTAGGTAAACGATTAACTTCTCGCCGTCCAATTTAGCCGGCAATTAGCATCACTTGCCTGAGGGTTCGTCATACTCTTAACGCAGCAGCGTGCGACCGGTTTGTTCTGCGACTGCAGCCCAGGGTCTCAGAACAGAAGTGGCGTTTAAATCTGCAAGCTGACATACATCACAGCCAAAGTCCACCTCCATGTGCGTACACAGTGATACATGGACAGCCGTTAAGAGAACACCAGACACGTTCAACAGCATGGGATAAATCCAGCGCCTTGGAAGGAGACAGCTTTTTTGGCAACCATTCCCCCTTTTGCCATGATGTATATTAGGCCTGTAGACTTGCAAACTGGAAAGAGGCGTCATGCATTATTTTGTTCGTCTCAGAAGTTGTTTTTGAGGGTGAGTGGGATAAGGCAAGGGAACAGCGCAGACAACCCACCCTCTGCCCCTACCCAGCAGAAAAAAAAAATAATCCCCAAAACTCTTATATCCAATTGATGGGCACCAGATACTGACCTTCAGGTCTCTGTGAACTATGCCATTTAGATGACAATGATTAACACTTTCTAGAATCTGCTGTATACAATGACTGCAAAGATACAAGGGCAGAATGGAAGGGAGAACATTTTAAAGGTACATAATCACATTGAATACAAAATAAAATAAAACTTAAAAAAATAATATAAAGAACAAAAACAATCTTACACCTCCTGACAAGTCTTGATTGCACATTGAACTGGAACAAAACAATGCTGAATATAGAGGTATTTCCAGCTCTAACACATCCAAAAACCAAAGCAAAACAATAAACCAAAACCAAACCAAACCAAAAAAGACATTTAACGTGGAACATGTGGCACCTGTGAGACAGAATCATTAGATTGCATTTTCATTCAGCAGTATGGAAGCTTTTTCCAGTTTCCAAAAACTGCTATAGGAAAAGTGGAGGCAATAATACAATTAGTGATATGGGGGTTTTTGTTGGTTTTTTTTTTTTTAATTTTTACAGTGAAGCTAACATTATAACAAGTGCTGAAACAAGAAAATGCTCCGAAATGAAATGATATACAGAGAACAAATGAAACAAAAAAAGTCAAAAGCTAAGGAAAAGCAAAACATTTCTCATTTTGAATCTAATAGTTTCTTAAAAACTATTAACAGAATAAAGCCAACTTATTCAAAAAGGCGGCATGCATTTTCATTTAAAATACTGTTACAGGACTAGTTTAATTTGCAGTAACTCATGAAATGAAAATCCACATTAAAAATGTAGAAAATGTGTTATTTCAGTGCTTTAATAATTCAGTTAGCACCTATTTTTCCTTGTCCGGGTTTGCAAGTTTTGGCCAGCCTACGATGCCAAAAAGCACAACTGAAATATTCATCTTTTAGAGCACTGGAACTTTTTTACATGTTTTTGAGCACCACAAGAGCTTGTAACCTGTTTTTATAAAAAAATATCCTTGTGGCCCAAGTCAGTGACTGTCAAGGGCCAAGGATTTGGTACTGCCCATCCAGAACATTTTGACCATGGAATTCAGAAGGAATGGTCATAAATCAGTAACTGGAGCCCAAGCCTGAAAACCCTTTCTTATGCGAGTAGTTCACAACTCACGGAACCGGACTGCTTGTATGAGTAACGACTACTTGCGTCAGGAAGGGCTTGCAGGAGCAGACCAGCATTACAGTCCCAGGATATGCAGCTATAAAGACTGTTAACTATTTCTATAGGGATACACACACACAGGCACTATATATATAGATATATATATATACACACGCACATGAATATATATATAAATATATAAAAATACAGAGATGCATGATAACTAGATATTTCACTTATTTGGTCAAGTTTTTACTGAACATATAAAATGCATATATATAAATCCTCTCTCTATATATATGCATAGCCCCTTCCAATATGTCATAATTCTAGAACAGAAAAAAATCATTGCAATTTTTCCTTTTAAATCACAAGTATCTTAAAAACACACAATGACACCATATGCTGGTCTTTGGCATCAACAGTAGAAATTCTGCTTAAATCAAAGCAGGCAGAAAATCACTAAGAATGTTTTAAACACAGCTTCTCTCCTTCCACCTCACCTAAATTACTAATTTTGTTTTCTTTTCTACAGTGTGTTTTGGTATGTGTTTTTCCTCATTGAAATGCTTAAAGTAATGATGTTTCTACCATCCTACAGAAATTAGTAAGAGCAATAAATAGCGGAAGCTTCCTGATATTCAGAGTAACTTCTTGTTTGTTCTTTATTACTGTACCACTGTTGTTAGGGACACTTAATGTTTCCAGTCATCTGTCCATTAATTCCAAATGTAAAGGAGTAAGTGAAAATTACATGTACCAAATACGTATATCAATGGTGGTGTGTGCTTATGAACATAAAAAATATGAGGCTTCTTTAAATTTACTGTGAAGAGTGCAGTGGTAAAACATATTTTCTTTAAAATAATTGACCACAATGTTTAAGATTCGTAATTATATTAAAATATTTAAGATTTATTATTACATGAGGGCAAACAGATTCTGAGATGGAAAAATGGTCCTGATACTTTATGTCAGCATGCAAATTATGATAATTGTCAACTTATTCTTCAAGTTTTTCAACAAGCACTTGCAGAAAATTGCTAGAGATTTTAAATTTGAGCTCAGACTACGAGATGCACAGTATAATTGCTTATTGATGAAACACAACAAAAATGTTTAAATATGAAAAGGAAATTAGTACTTCTTGACCAAGAACAAAAATGGCATTTCATATAAAGCTCTTTCAGGACCAACATGTATTTCAAACTTTGATCAGCAAATGTAAGAAACCATAAATGAGACAGCTGAAATGTTATGTCCAGTTTGCAGAGGAGAAAAATGGGTAAGTTTTTAATATACTGAGATCCAGCTGCAGCTTTTTTAGACTAGCAGACACCAAGACTTTATACACGTTCTCCAGCACACAGTCGTGAGCTCAAAACGCCAAACTGTGCCCTTCCAAGTCTAGGAGAACTCTAGCAGAAATCCTAGAGTCTCCCAAGCTGGGCTACTGAAACTGATGCCAAACACCATGAGATATTTAAGTAACTATGCTACAATTATTAAAGGCAACATTAGAAAAACAAATTGCTTACCTGGCATCTGCTTCACTATAATATTCTCTTGCAACTATATCTTCAAACAATTCACCCCCAGTGACTCTGTTAGAAAAAGAAAGATGGGAAATGAGATTTCAGAAGTGAAAATGTACACCTTAAATTAACTTCACATGGAGAGGTCAGAGAGGAATAACTGAAATATTTGTACAAAAATGCAAGAGGTCTTGACCAGCAAGGTGAAGGAACTGAAATGGAAGGCTTGTCCGGTCAAATCATTATATGAATAAAAAGGATGTGATGGAAGAGTAATCATAACTAGAAAATAAAAGCAAAGAGCAGCAGCTTATTTGGCAAGATGCCATACATCAGTTAAGGATGTCATGAGTACGCAGTAAAACTACCAGAATAAAGGGAACTGACCAGCATGGAAAATTGTGGCCGAAGAATAAATTGAGAACTGCAACGTAAGACAGAAGTAAGCAAGGAGAATGCAATAATGCTGAAGAGAGAAAAGGGTCCTTAAGTATAGGTCAAAACACAACAGAGGTGTACCCATGGGCCAGAGTGGCTTGCTTTTTGCACTTTTGCTAGAAAGAGCATTACTGAATTGGAAGGAGAGTATCAGCAGAAGCACAGTACTGTAATCAGTTCAATGGCAGATTTTTGTCACAAAAAGCTTCAGTTATCTTTGTCAAGGAAGTAGGAATAGTTTACTGAAAGTGCTGCTTAACATAATTTAAGAGGTATTAATAGAACAAGGAAAGATCTGTGTCATCCAGGGGACCAGTAACAGAAGCAACTGTGCATGGTTGCATACTTAGGATTTCACTGTACAACCAGTGGTTTAATAGTAGGAAGTGGTTAAAAAGAAATAAAACTGTGTTGTTATAACCCAAAGCTAACAGTCCACAATGAGTCACCAGCAGGACACTGCCACAACTTTGGGATGCATTTGAAATAGGGTGTCAGCAATGTCCTTACATACAGCAGTAAAATCCCTCCTCGTATCACACACAGTTCTGGTCACTCATGTTCAGAAAAGAGACTTGAAACAGCAATATGAGCAGAAAATTGCCACTATGCTATCCATTCACTTACTCATCATATCTTCTCAGAGATGCAAAGTTACTCTAGCTCGGCAAAACAAAGTTTGAGAGGGATGAAAATAATTCCTGAAGACAAAGAGCATAAACTGTGCTCTCCATAGAGGAGAGTTGAAAGGGACAATATTGGTACAATAATAAATAAACATACAGTACCTGTGATTAAATATAAAGTTAAAATCAGGAGAAGTTTTCTAACAATCAGAAAACTGGTGTAATTAAGCAGTTTTGTTTAAGTAACCGAGATAGGTGCTCTATTTTTAAGATGAAGATTGATGAGCTTTTAAATAAAATCGTAAAACTTGGCTGCCTGTATCAACAAGACAGTGGACTCAAGGAAGCAGGAGGGCCTTCCTGTACTGTACTCTTAATATTTCTCTTTTATGGAATATGCTGGCATACTTTCACAGCTACATGCAAATTTCATATATTCAGGTGCTGTATTGAACAGCTGAAAACAGATGCAAGCCTTGAAAATGCCCACACTGTGGAGTACCCAAGTGGGCAGCCTGACCAGAGCACCTGAACACAGCCTCAACAGATAGGATGCATGAGCTACTCTGATTCCTGCTTTCCCAAACCTTGATCCTACTGATACGCCAACAGAAATAATTTCTAGATGGGAGACTGATGTTTGTATTTTGTTACCGTTCATGAATGTAGTGAATTTTCATATAGCACATTATATTCCCAATAAATAGCCAAACATAAAAGGTAGAGTGGGCTACAAGATGCTTAAAAATCTATACTACAATGAATACAATTATTATTGAATACAATTAAGTTTAATAGGATTAAACAATTAAAAGTGAGGATACTTGGAATCTCCAATACCATAACATTCATTTGTGAATTGCTGTACTAACATACAATGTAGATCCCAGTTATTCAGCCACATTAGATGATGACAGAAATTAGTTGCTCAACCATCAGCATAGCTCTTTTCTTCAAGAACGCCAGTTAAAGAACTTTATTTTCATGTTTCCATTTATATTTGGGCTACACCATCCTTTTTTCTGAGTTTACACCTTACTGACTTTGAAAGTAATCACTTTCGGGTAATGGAATCCTTTTTTGTACAGAAGTCTGCAATAAAATCTGGAGGAGGTAAAATAGTTGGCTGTCTAATTTGTATTCTCTTTCCTTTTGTCTTCTACCTTCAAGAAACTGGATTTGGTTGCTGTAACACAAAATGTTTGATTGATGCATATTTTGACAGTCTTTGATACCTCCTTTTTGCATATATATTTTTCTACTGCGGCTCTGGTAAAGAGGAATAATTCTCATTTTGTGATGAATGAAAAAACAAAGCATTCTTTGATCTTATTCTTCCCTAAAACACTCATTTTTGATCTAAGCCAAACTGAAAAGAAAAAGCTTTTGTCATCAAAATGTGTTTCAGTGGGAGAGAACACCAAGCTGATGTTTGTTCTTCTCAAGCACGGATAAAAGAAGGGGATATCATTCTTATTTGCTGACACTAAACATTTGCTTGGCATTCATAACCATTGTTAAATGATGAAAAAAATAAAAGCAAGAACAGAGAAGGTGAATTTCACTGACAACCAAACAAGCAGCCAACAATTCCCATGCTCTGTCACTCCAAAGGATGCATCAGGAGTAATTCTCAGAAGGTGGGTAAATGGCCATAATGAAGGAAGGTAACGCAGGGGCTGAGATAGGCCAAAAGTCACCTGCATCTTCTGAGCCTTTGAAATGACCATTATAGCTGTATTAGCGGCCTTTGCTCACTGAGCATCCATGAGCAATCTGCCCTTCCACAAAAAAAGGTCAACTGCATGGTGATACAGGACAGCCAGCTGGTTGATGGAGCAATTCTTTCCTTGCATTTGGCACTTGTGAGATCACACTTGACCTACTGTCCCTTTTTGGGCTTCCTGGTACAGGATTGACACTGCCATAATAAATCTTGTCTAACACAGGGCCACCAAGATGTTTAGAGTTGGAGGCACATGGAGAGGCTGAGTTAGTTGGGTTTAACAGATGGGAAAGCTCGTCTATTAGAGGAGAGATCTCATGGCTGTCTACAACTCTCTAATGGGTGGGTATGCAGAGACAGTACAAAAGGCAAAAGACAAGCTGAAACACCAGAAATACTAAATAGATATAAAGATTTTTCTTCCTGTATGGATAATTATTTACTATGCACTTGTTGTTCTAAGAGGTTGTGGAATTTCCATTCTTAAAGATGTTTCAACCTTGACAAATCCATGAGAAAGCTGATTCAACTGGCCCTTGTTCGAGAAGGGGGTTACACTAGATAACCTCAAGTGATCTTTACCTAATCATTATTCACCGATTTTATAAATAAAGAACAGAGCAGATACCTATAAGCTTCTTTATACTCCATGCACTTTGATACCAAAGGGGCTACAAAGCATTCTACTCCGAGTTAGATGTCATTTTGTTAGGTAGAGTTTTTCCCCCTGTACCTTCAGTTATGAAACACAATGGGCTAGGGAAGGACTGGAGATATCTGTCATGAATACAAACTACACAAATAGAAAAGATCCTTAGTTAGGAGGTTCTCCTTGCCCAGCAAAGGCCATGGCCTGAAATAAAAGTGTGATGAACTCTTAGAAGAACACATGGCTCTGTGCTACTGCTCTGTTACCAGCAGGAGAGCTGAATACATGGAGAGATGTGCTGAAATCAGAACTCTTTTTTTTGCCGATCAACAGAAATACTTAGGCTGATGTCTGAAATCAAATCACAGAAGGAAATTAAAATAGAGGACTTATCTGTAGTCTGACTATGGCCTTGGGTAAACTGTTGTTTTGTTTTTTTTTTTTTCCTCTAGGCTAAAATAATGAAAAACTGATACATCGTATACCTTTTGGGTGAGGTGGGAATCATACACAGATTCTAATCTCTATACTTAAATTAGAAGGCAACAACCAGTATACTTAGATCTATAAATATATCCAGGTGGATATATTTGTAAGTGAAGACTGTAAATCAGAGGGTAAAAAGTAAAAAAAACCCCACACCGACAACTTTGGTCCTGCACTGTAATGCTATGTGAACAGCTGCCACACTTTCTCCCCACATGGTTAAAATGGGAAGTAAACGGCTCTCAATGCCTTTCTGATACAGATGTATTGTCAGCTTCAGTGAGGTCCCATTTCATGATGGGACATTCATGATACAAGCTCTAGTAACTTCCAGGGTACAAATTAAAAGCCACCGGTTCTCACAAATTATTATTGTTCTTTTCTGATTTTCTGAAGAGCCTACTAGAAGGGCAACAAATAAAGCACGAGTTTGTTCAAATGAAAGAAGCACAAGCAGCGTGTAGAAACACCAAGGACCTCTACGCTAAGTCTGTCTTTCAGAAAAACTGCAGTGAGAACAGCAAGCAGAAGAATTCCATGGTACAAAGGATGCTATTTGTATTAATCTCTTGGAAGAAGTACACCAAGAAGCAGTTAAAAACTGCTTTGTTCAACTGACCTTCTACTAAAACAAATTACTGCATTTATGGTGTTAAATGCACATTTTCTTCATTGCAAACATTCCTAGCAACACATACAGAAATATTCAACTTCATGTACCATATTCAATTGATGAGGAAAATTTATAAATGTAAGGAGATATTTAAAAGGACTCCCAAATTAGCAAAACTAGCTAAAAAAGCCTCTGATGCTGGTCACACTGGCATTGTTTCCTCCTAGCTTACACTTCTTATTTCTTAAATTGTGCGAGGAAGCAGTCTTACAAAATTATAGTGGCCATACACTTTTTCCATTTATCTGTGACCTTTCTACTTCAAAAAAAAGTAAGGTTCAGGCACTTACCCTGTGCTCCAATTAGGATTTTTTTTAAGTATTTTTGTTTCTTTTAGGCAGTACACTCCCTCCACTTGGAATTCAACAGCAACACCAGGATTCTAAATGTGCCAATTGTTGCATCTCATCAAGTGCATTAAAATGGGAGACACTGAGAAAAGAGAATCTCATTGACTTGCACAAGAGAGTCTTCAAGTGCTACAGCTGTTTCCATTCAGATACAGCAATTAATACTGACAGAATTGATTTGATTTGAACTCATCTAACATCATTAACACTGAAGACAATCTCATTCGTGCTTAGCAATTGAAATGGGCTGATAAAGAGATGCAAATCCTAACTACAGTTGCCTTACCCAGTAATGTTAAGTAAGAAACTTTGTGAAGTCCATTACTAACCTTGCTATACACATTTTATTAATCTGGAACTCACTTCACTCTATCTAATAGAAAAAACGTAACAGGAAGAAGTTCTTTGGGAGAATCATCACAGAAGGCTATTTCAGTTTATTTTCTAAAATACATAGGAACCATCTCAGCAGATCAAGACAGACATCTCTGTTCCTTGGCAGTGACATCAACGAGACCTTGAAAATCACTAATTTGCTAAGTCAAATGCAAAACAACTACCATAGTTCATAATGACAATGCCATGTACGTATTTTGGAGATGGGGAGTCAGCAACTAAAGATAACTTTTATATGATACATCAATACTTCACTGCATACAGGGCTACTCACAACACTGCAATACTGCGTTTTACCAGGAAGCACATCTTTTACTGTTCAATGTCCAGTTTCCACATGGATTTTAAAAGATTTCCAGCTTCCCATTTTGATACTTGAACTCTTCACCCAAATGCATGCCTGTACCAGAGTACATTAGTTATTTTTTTTTCTCCAGATAAAAGCACAGCTATCACTGAGGTATACAAGTGAAGCACAAGGCTTCTCATTCAAACTGCAGACATCTCTATGACATTAATTCAAAAGGGATTATTAGAAATTCAAAACAGAAAGTGACAATGATTGTTTTTTTTCTGTGCACAGATAAAGCACTCTTCCTCTTCACTTTCTTACGTGGGATGCAGTCTAAAAGAAATTTCTAAAGAAGCAGTCATACTGAATCCCACACAGTCTGAAAGAAATCATTAAGATAATGACATGATGGTATGCGTGGGTGGAGTGACAGTGTTACACCACAGTCAGGATCCTGTTGAAAGAAAAATTAAATAAATAAATAAATAAAAGCATGCACTTGGCCTTCATATTGAAGAAGTGCATATGGTGCCTTTCTCCGTGGCAGCTCTTTTTGTGTATGTTTAAACAAGCCACTAGCCCACATATTTGTAACTGCAGTAAAAGATGAAGTTTCACTAATAAATAGTATTAGTGAGCATTAAAGCATGAACAGTCATCCTTACTAATTAGGCAAAAGTTCTTCAAGAATGCAACATGCTGCTTTTCCAAAGATAATTGTGAGTCAGTACAATCACCACCTCTACCATGTAGACATTTACGTTTCTGCAAAATAATTCATTTTCACAAAAAAACCCAAACCACATGATCAAAATGTAAAAAGCTGTATATATACATGCTGAAGCTCTCTTTCTTTGCAATGAAAGACAACCCCATGCAGACCCTTCCAGATGAACAGCGTACGTTTGAGTCTGTTCCTGTGTTTGTCCTGAATGGGACTGACGGGGAAACTGAGGAAGTTCCAACCAGTGCAGAATGCTTCCTGCAGAATCTAGTTTTCTGCCAAGACAGTATCTTTGGGTTAGGTATTAATTTTTATTGCAGAATGCAGGTTTCTATTTGTTCTGTTGCTATTGAGATAGAGATACTGGTATCTACAACTTTGAAGTTGTTCAAATGCCTCCAGTTCATATCACAATCATAATCTCCTGAGATATCTGGCATTATATATTCAGTTTAAGGCAGAAGTACAGCAGGCCACAGTTTCTAACAGTACACTAGTATAACAAAAAAATAAAAATGCCACCAGTTTATAAAAGGGATATCATCCCTAGAACTAAAGAATTCTGCAAGCTCTTCCTGGAAATGTTCAGGGTTAAGAAGATTTTTCCAAATCCACCATAGAAAGATTTCATTTATATCGCTTAAAAAAAAAAAAAAGGCAAAACCAACTCCAGTGCATGTCAGAGAACAAATATGCATGTTGTGCCCTAGAGCTATTTCCAAGCCAATAGTCAGAGCACTTACCTGGGATATATACAAATCAGATACATGTTCCTGTTGAGTCCAGTTAGGATTTGAGTATTTAACCCTGAATGCTTTCACTGCAAATAGACTATTTAATATTTTGTATTGCTAGTCTGAAATCTAGTCTTGAAGAAGTCTTCACAGATTTTTTTAAAAAAAATTAAGCTAGAAAATAAAACAGAATGTAACCTGAATATGAAAGCACACCGTTGATTGTGGAAAATCCAGATTCTAACTTACTTATGCTGAATGCAAATATTTCAGTTTGTACACTTAGAAATGAGCTATTTCACATTTTGAGGGGAAATAATGTATTCTAGCCAGCAAAAACATGTTGGGCTCTGGGGGCTGGGGATTGTTTGTCAAAACCATAAACTACCTTGGAAAAATCTGCAGTTGAAATAGGTAATTTTACTTAAATAAGTCAGTTTTGCAAGACAATTCCTAACCATTCAAGTTTGCCCATATCCAGAACCAAAAGCAGTAACTTTTCAAGGGAGTAGAAAAGTTTGTCCGTCCCAGGGAAGAATGAAGAATGTCAATGTCTCTTTTTAAGTAAAGAATCTGAGACACACAGTTCATGTTGACACCATCCCTTCCACTAAACAGCCTTCTCTAGGAGAGACAAGCTCCACATACGCACAGTCACTATGTGAACAGCTCACAGGACCAAAAATCCTGAAGCAAAATGGAAACTAAGAAGGAAACTTCTTTTCTATATGCTGGGCATTGTACAAAAATGTGTCCAAAATGAACCATTCTGTCTATCAGTAAAATATCAATTTGGAGTGAAATACTGAGAGTCTTTCCCTATAGGAAACTCAGGCTAGCCTTTCAATCCAGCAATGGAGATTCTTGTTGGAAACTACTCTTCCACAGTTTTTTTATGTTTCCTTTACAGACACTGACTTGCAGCAAATTGTTTTTTCTGAGTCTTATGTTTGCTTAGCTTTGGCAGTTATCACACAACTTCTACTTACATACACACATTTTATATTAAGACCCACTTCAACAGCGGCCCTACTTATTCAAAGTTTTTAATATGCAATTCTTGCAGTGACACTTACAAATCAGTTCTTACACATGCAAATGACCAAATCTGTTACTGTCCTTCCAGCTCTGTTTCCATCTCTTTGTCCAACTCATTGCACCAGAACCATGCTTATACTTTGTGAGCTTGTATTTAAATATGTGTGAATACCACATCCCCAACATGCTAAACATAAGCAAAACACATACTTACAAGTCAAAGACTAAGTAATGGAATCCTTCTTCTGATATGCTGTCATGAAGCCGCACTATTGAAAGGGGGAAAAAAAAAGATAAACACCCGTCATCTTTTTCATGTCTTTAATGTCTGTCTTTGATTTTGGAGGTGAAGGCACTATTATAATTCCACTGTAGAGCCATCATTGCATCTCTGTGTGTTCTCATCTGCGGTTTTTGCTTTCTTTTTTGAATTCTCTACCCTCAGAACTGTCTTTTTCATAAGGAGTGATAAGCAAAGAAACCACAAGAACTGCATGGGCAGCTCATTGTATACTTATTTTTAAAGGAGCTCTGCTGTTGCTGTGCCACAGAACACTGCAGTCATTCCTACCACCTCCCTGAACAAATGATAAAAGCACAGTCAGACTTATATATCTTAATATATTGTATTAATAGGACTAAACACCTTTTTTAATAAGCAGAGTCTCTAATCAATCTTTTAAATAGCATGTGCAAAAGGCTCCAGTCACTGGACTTTTATTACCTTAAACAGTACTCTTAATGTCATACCACTATTTTCTCAGCAGCATTACATCTTAAAAGTTGTAAACAAAACAATATGGGGAAAAAAAGCCACAATTAATCATACATTTTAGCAGAAAAACAAATGTTAAGGGCTATGTTAACAAATTCCAGAATCAGACAATAGATGCTGATTTTGAAAGAGAAAGCATCATTGCAAACAAAAAACATTTGACTATACTAAAATAAATGGAAAGCAAAAGTGCACATTCATTTAATAATTCAAGACTCTTTCTTAACTAATAATTAAAAAGGAACTTAAATTAAAAATAAAATCACTGTCTGCAGTCCCTAGTGTAATCTGCCTTTTTTAAATTTAACCTTCTCCTTATTCTAACTTTTAATTAAATGCCTTCAATTTTAGTTGAGATAAAACAGCCAAATATTTAAACAGATTAACTACCAAGACAGTGACTAATTTCACTGTAATGCAGTCAGCTGCAACAGTATAAAAATACAGTACTTCTCCCTTTGAAAGCCAGCTTTCAAATGGAATTTCAGATGGAAACACCTTCATAATAATAATATATGCTGTTAAGTGAAAAAATGAAAAAACTTGCATGTGACTTATTTGTATTCCCTACCAAACCAACCAACCCATCATAAGCTGCTCATCCCCTCCCTATCTAATAAGGACAACTAGGTAATAACCAAATCCATAGCACACCACTGAGAATAGTATTCTAGAAAAATTCAAGCCCACATTTCTTATTAAGACTCCTTAAGCAAAGTAAGAACACTACCATGAAAAAAAGAAAGGATATTCTGGGTGTATTAATAGCTCTGAAAGACAGAATCCATAAAATACGAACTCCCTGCACTCATTCAGACCTTGTACCAATCTGCAGGGTATTTCTGGGATGTCTGTGCATGGGAGGCCAAAAAAAGATGAGTGTAGGAAGAGAAGAAATTGTGAAAATGGCAAGCTTACTCTTACAGGTTTAGTTGGCTCCATTGAAAGCACGGTTTTAAACACTGGCCTTAATTTTTTTACATTAATTTCTGATAGCTGATAGCTAGAAGTGCTAAACCTCTCCAACTCCAAATCTAGACATGTGTGAAACTACTCAGAGAAACAATTCAAAGGAGAAGAAATTTTCTCGCTATGCATCTGGTGTGCTGAAGTGATGAAGGGTACACTGGCTGGAAACTTGGTTCATGGGAATATGGACGAGAAACCTCGAGGGAGCTCAACGCCCAGAATTACAAACCACATCAATCTGAGAAAAAAGAAATTTCTGACTGAAATGCTGGCAGACTTTGGGTAAGGTTGGCTTTCCTTTCTTTGAAAAAAGAAAAAAACATTGTCAGCATCAAACAACTACCAGCTCTATCATCACTCTCTTAACAACATGTCTCAATGGAGTCAAAAAGGAAATAAGCTGCCTGCCTACTCTCTATTGCCTACATACCTGCCATCCACTTCAACCACATGAATGGTGAACAGGCCTGAAGAGATAAATCTACTGGCAGACTGATGCCTGCCAATCTATGCTGAATTTTCAGAGTAGCAGCAGAGACCAGAGCTGAAAGATGAAAGGCTGGGACTCCCCACACAGGGTGCGGGTAATCAGCTGGACCTGAGGACAGCAAAGGTAGGCCGGAAGGGAGAGGAGCGAGCCCCAGGGCTGTGACAGCTCGGCCAGGTAACTGCCGCCCATTAAATCACCCTGAAGAGCGATTTCTGCAAAGATGTAAGGTTCATGAGACGACTTGCCAGAAGCAAAATGATGTGAATAGCCCATTAGCCTTTCTGGTGCTTGTCACGGCTGACAAACAGCATCCTAAACATAAAAACACCAGGTCATGTTCACATACACCTATTTATCCAGATCTAAAGTTTTCCCTGAGAATACAAGTCAGCTGCAGAATTTAATTTTGCATTATAAGAATCCAAAACACATCACAGTAGAACTATGAATTAAGTCCTGCATTTTTTCTTAATTACATGAAATGAAATGGCAATTTCCAAAGCTAATTTTCCTCCAATACATGACGCTCTGTCAGTAGTTTGATCCAAATCATTATCACTTATAGAACCAAATAAAAAAAAATCAGGGTGCCCTAAAACTGATCCACATTCAAAACTGAGCTCATGAAGAAAGTGTAAAAGAAAAGGATTTTCAGATTACTCCAGATGGCAGCTTTATATGTTAATAATCTTTTATACAATACATGACATTTAAAAAAAATAATCAAATAAACATGACTTTTTTACTTAATAATATTTAGCCCAGGGAAACATCTTGTGTTTACACAATACTGAAGAGAAAACCAGCTCTTGGCTGACTCACTACCCAGAGCTCGTGATGATTCAGAAGAGCCAAGTAGGTCTAAATCAGAATTTGTGGTTTTGGCTGGTTCTATATTCTAGATTTGTCTAAGTTTTTACGAAGTGAAAGTCTTGAGCATAAAAGACCAAGAGAGTACATTGTTGCCAAAAAAAACCAACCCCACATCCAAAAGAAAAAATCAACTTTCTTTCTGGTTGTGTTGAGTTCAGATTTCAATACTCCCAAATGTCTGGTCTTTAAAGCAAACTAATATGATATGAGACAGTAAGTACTAGACTAGAACAGTACCCTGAAATGTCCAGCTCAGAACAGAGGCCCTGAAAACATCTGGATTTTGAGTATACTACTTCTTCAGTAGCATCAAAGATACTGCTCATCAATGAGGGCTCAGAAATGGGATAGAGTACAGACTCTTGGGTATGTCACAGAATGCAACATAACCTTAAAACAGTAAATTTTTGAGTGCAGCTAATACGTTTTGCATATACCTCTCCCAAAAAAGTTCAAAACTTTTTAAGATTATAGCAAATTATACCTTTTGATAGAAACTGTCTGTTCCCGAAATAGATTTGTCAGAACTCAAAGCACAGTTTTTCTGTGAACACTTTTTTTGGATTCAAAGCAGCATTCCTCTCCTCGTTGCTTGCTACCAGCATTATACTCAGACAGGCAGAAGCCTTCATATTCGCTTTCCCATATCATGTATGGATAGCAGGAACTACCAAATACTTCTGCAAGGCAGAATATTTGCTGCCAACTGCTTTCAAAGGGCTCTGAAGCATGTAAAGCAAGCCAGATTTTTGAAACGTCTTTAAAGAATTGAAATAAAGTATTAAATCTTAAAATTTAGACGTGAAATCCATCTTTAAAATATTACTTTGGTATTAAAACCAGACAGTCTCGGTTTAAGTTTGTGGCTGTATTCATACACATACTTACTCAGTTTTCACGGTTCACTCCTCCTACTGTTCCAGCGTGGATTTGCTAGCAATCAGCTAAAGCAAAGGACTGTATTCTTTAACTACCAATTTATTTTTTAAACACAAAATGACTTTCTTATACACATTTATGAGAAAGTCATTTGCTAGGTAAGAATGAAGTCAACACGAACCTACAGTCATTAAGGTACAGTTTTAAAACTGTGACCCTGAAGTGACAAAGTTGTAGGAGAAGAATGGACTGCATTTCATTGCCTTTGGGTCAAGACAGTACAAACCCCTTTCTATCCTTTTTTTTTTTTTCCTTTTAAATAATTGTGTCTCCCAGTTGTACTGCTAGACATATCTATATTCTAGGCAGTGATAAATGCTTCATACTTATATAGACTTAAATAGACACACTATTTCATATAGCTATCAGCAGCTCCATACAGAACAGTAGCTCATTACTACTCTGTCAGAGAAGATAAACACTTTGCCCACCACTGTACAGCGTATCAAAAGTAGAGCCAAGAGTACAAGTTTTATCCTGGATAGGGGCATCTGTCCATATCCCTGTTACTAAGCAGACCAACACAGCACCATGTGAAGGGGCTTCCAGAGCTTTGCTGCCTGTCTTTTGCTTTGTCAGATCCTTTTCTAGGAGAGGGCTTCTTTGATCAGTGTCACCACATAACCACAGCTCCCTTCTAACTAGAAAAGGATTGCGAGTTGAGATCATAGAATGGTTAGAATTGGAAGGCACCTTAAAGACCACCTCGTTCCAACCCCTCTAATATGGGCAGGGACATCTCCCACTCGACCAGGTTGCTCAAAGCCCCATCCAGCCTGGCCTTGAACACCTTCAGGGATGGGGCAAACACAGATTCTCTGGACAACCTCTGCCAGTGTCTCACCACCCTCACAGTCAAGAATTCTTCCTGATATGTCATCTAAATCTCTCCTCTTTCAGTTTAAAATCATTACCCTTGTCCTATCGCTCCCCTCCCTGATAAAGTGTCCCTCCCCATCTTTCCTGTAGCCTCTTTAAGTAGTGGAAGGGGCTCTATGAGATGAAGGATAATTCTTTTTCTCAGCCTGATGAAGCTCTTTTCTTATTAACCAAATTCTAGTCTGACATGTTCACAGGGATATCTTCTTAAAGGATCACATCCTTTTTCTTTCCTCCCAAATGTCTGAATCATAGAAGTGAGCCAGGACAAATCCTTCTCTGAATCAGGATCACATGCCCCTGATTGTCTCTGAAAAGGAAAACAGGCTTAGGCAGCCAGGGAAGATCAAAACTGCCTTTTGGCAAGTGCTTATGCTGGCTTCTTCGGTCAGTACAGATACAGTTTTATGCCAGCAAATCTGCTGGGTGGAAATCCCAAATAAGAAGAAGAATCCGTGGAGAAGACAAAAGAGCCAGGACAATCTGGAGTAAAGGGTTCACGACAGCACAGAGGCAAGTCCAGCACAGCCCAGACTTTGCTACCGCATTCTGCCTGCGACTCAGCTTTTTACTTGTCGTGATGACAATTTGAGAAGCCATTCACAAAGTTTAAGAGGTGACTCACTAGAAAAACTATCTGTGTATTCATTGCAAGCACATATAGTTCTTTTCACAAATGGATCAGGCAGAATTCAGGCACGACAAACCAAAAGGTGGCAATTACAAAGATTATTCATCCAATATAAGAACTCCCGTCAGTAACCCACACTGCAATGCCTATTTCTCCAGAGACACAGAAAGCATTCATCAGCAAAAAAAAAAATTGCATTAATCTTTTGGAAAAGATTTAACAATCTTTGACAACAAAGTAGTTGCTCTTCAGCAAACCACTTGAAGCATCTGATAGGAATCCAGGGGGCACAGAGCTCCTTCTTCTGGAAAAACACTATAAGCTCACAAAAGGTCGGGAATATTCCTTTGGCTACAGCACCAATTGTCATTTGAAATACTTTCCAATCACCACTCTGCGATAATCATTATAATGATTTAAGGGAGAATTCCCATCAGCTTTATTAACTTTGTATTTAGCCATTTGTGTGGGCAAGCTCCAACCAGACTGAAAAGTAAAATATCTCCTTTACTTGATTTTTTGTGCTGAACTATAGTATTTTCTGTCTATTCTACAGAAAACAGCTTGATACAATGGGCAAGCAACTTTATTATCTCCTTTCTGAATTTCTGCCTTTAAAGAAAAAAAAAGCAAAATATGAAAATCAATCAAAATAATTTTTTTCCAAGCAAGAAGGCAAGTCAAACAGTAGATAAAGTCAGATAAAAATTCTTCAGGATAAATATGTCTAATCTTATCTAAAATTGTTGCCTAAAATATTTATTTTTGTGAAACTGCTGAAGTGATAATTTTGATAATCTGGTATCTGATTTAGTTCACGTTACAAAGGCAAAATATTTGAGAAGAGTGAACTTCAAACAGAAGTTACGGCCTGTGGTCAGTGCAGCAGCTCCACAAATATCCATGGAGGTGTCAAACTGCCAGAGCACCGCTCATTAGGGAAGACTCTTTCCATGCAATCCATCATCTTTATTAATAAAGCATGGAAAGAGACGATGTAGTTAATAGTAATGTAGTTAAAAGACACTAATCTTCCCTGCGATGCTATAGATCCATGTGCTCCCAGAAGCATTAATCCTTTAACTCTGTGAAGCTGGATGTCTAGAATTAGTGCACTGCTAGGAAGTTGCAGGGCTCATTCACCGGTAGTACAGGTTTAAAATGGGTTTGAAAGTCACAAAAGCATATGTCGTATTTGCTGAAATATGTAAATTATGTCTTCCAGTTCCGACCTCCCCACAGGAAGAGTAAAATAAAGGGACAGATGTGCTTTCCCCCCCGTGTTCACTACCAAAACTATATTAAAGTATTTACGCAGATCTTATGCAGATCATTCTTATTAGAACAAAAAAAAAAAAAAAAGAAAAAAACTTCAAAAAATTAACTTAATTACTTAATGGAAAACTTGATTTAGTCTTGGGTTTTCTATGTATTGGTACCTCCCTGCCACTAGGTATGAAATAAGCTGTTGTATTTGAAAATAAAGAGGGAAAATAAAAACTGAAAAAACCTCCATGAAAAGGTCTAACTGGATATGCTTTTTTGGTAATGCATGAACCACTCAATTTTCTATTTCAAAGCATTTGTCTATATGCATTTTCTGCTCTCTTGTCTCTGACAAAGAATGCCTCTTGCATGCCTCTGACAAAGAATGCCAATGCAAAGCTGCTTGCCTGAGAAGTGGAAGATTTGCAGCAGCTTAGTGCTGATAGGACTCAGATTTTCCTGCAGAGTTGGCCTTTTCATCTTTCCTGTTCTACTAAATTAACCAATATGATAAGGAAAGGAAAACAAAGCTACTGCTAGAATTTCCATCAGAACCTCACATGGATGCTGGTGCAGTAGTCATTACAGCAGTGGCAAGAACTGAGACCAAGGTCAAAATTTATCATACAGCTTTTAGTCTAGATCCAAGCTAAACACATCGGGATCCCAAGCTAAACATGATAAACACAAAATTGCATATGGGAGCGGAGGTGCAGCAGCCTGTGAATCACTGCTCAAGAGTGCTGCTGTCTGCATGGATCAGACACCTGCTTCCTTCAAAAAAACCCACTGTAACCTCATTCTCTATACCTTAATGTTCCATATTTTTCCATCACTGTCACTACTTCCTCTCTTTTGATGCATGGTATAAATAATCTCTGCTGAGCAACAAAACTCCTTAAATCAGTGGTGCATAACCCAGTCATGACTATAGCCTCCAGACATGACACTCAACACAAAACAACCCTGCTTAAATCTACGCTGTAGTTACTGCTGTGGCTACACCTATTTTGTGCACCTTAGATACTTCTTTGAAACAACCAATTAGAAATATCTAGAAATATCAGTTAAACCTACTAAGAAAGCTGGATAAACACTCAGGTACCCGGCACAAAATCTCCGCCACCATTCACAGACCAATGTCTTGTGTCTAAGTCGAGTAGTTGAAAGCTGAAATATGACCACAGGAGAGATCACGCAGACATAGCCACTGTACAGAGTGAAGGAGAGTCAGCAGCTGTGTCGAGCAGAGATCCTCTGTCATCTCCCCAACGTAAGAAGGACACGGATGAGCAAGTCCAGAGGAGGTCATGAAGACGATCTGAGGGCTGGAGCACCTCTGCTGTAAGGACAGGCAGAGACAGTTGGGGTTGTCCAGTCTGGAGAAGAGAAGGCTCTGGAGAGAACTTATAGCCTCTTCCAGTGCCTAACGGGGTTACAGGAAAGATGGGGAGGATGGAGATGAGGGAGTGTAGCAATAGGACGAGGAGTAACAGTTTTAAACTGAAAGAGGGAGGATGATTAGGAAGAAGTTCCTCACCCAGAGGGTGGTGAGGCAATGGAACAGGTTGTCCAGAGAAGTTATGGATGCCCTACCCCTGAAGGTGTTCAAGGCCAGGCTGGATGGGGCTTTGAGCAACCTGGTCTAGCGGGAGGTGTCCCTGCCCATGGCAGGGGTTGGAACTAGGTGGTCTTCAAGATCCCTTCCAACTCAAACCATTCTATGATTCTGTGATCTGCTGAGCCACAGAGAAGGGATGCCCAAGTCACAGAGCAGCTCCTGGCTCCTCGGTGTGTAGGGAAGCGTCCTTTTCCCCTTGCTCACATTTGGGGAGCTCAGAGTCAAAAATCTAGGCTGTACCACTAAAACTCATATTGCTCCTTACGCTTATACATAAAGTACTATTCTTCCAAGACCATGAAAGCCTGGGGCCCTCTATAATAAAGCTGCTCAGTCATAGCAGAAAGAACTTTGCAAATATTAATAAGAACCATTTCCTAACAATCTGAAATATTTAGAGGCTAATCTGGTAAGATTAGTACAGTAGCAATGCTCAAGGGCAGCTGATTTCTGAGAGATATTAAACATAGAGTAATGCATTGTGTATCTAAGAAAATAATCCTCCCCCATGCTGTTAAATACATAAGTGGTATACTGTAATACTTACTATCATTAAAAGACTTTATGCAAGTCAGCAGTGCTGTGTATGCTACTAACAGGTCTATATTCAGCAATGGTGAATGAAAACTATGTAACTTCCAAATTAATTCAAAAGATAAGCAACTTTTTATTACAGTGCAAATTCACGGTTGTTTAGGGTCAACAACTTGAGAAAAAATCCTATTAATCTGCATTTGTACTGGTATAATGAAAAACAATGGGGAAAATAATGAGCCAATTTAATATTTGGGAAGACTACATTTGTCCCCACGGCACTGTAACAGTAAGTGTTAACTAGTAGGAACAAAATGCTGTGTAGTCTAAAAATAATCATTTGTGATCAAAACCCTCCACCATCAAGGCCCTCACACAATGAACTTTTGTATTCTGATTAAATGCCAGGAATAATTACATTCTGGGCCTTCATTAAAACCCCTCAAGACTAACACAAGCTTAGAAATTAGCTTGCCAAACTGGTGACTTCGATAAAAGATTCTTGCTATACAGAAAATAAAAAATTATTCACCGAAGTAGATAAAAGACCAACTTTTGAAGTGAGACTAAGTCAGTCCAGGTACTGATATCAAAGCAGATGGCCTCAGATTACCATCTCTTTTGGCATGATGAAGCTCCTGCTTTATTCCTGCTGGATGAAGACTGACAGTTTAAGCAGGTCATCAATATATGTTGTGGGAAATGTCAGGGAGAGAGGAAAAAGAAAGTACACTTTAAAAAAAGTATGTTTTGTGATCAGAGGCGGCCCATTGAGCTACTAAATGCCCTAAAAACCCCAACCAGCTTGTCAAGTCCAAACCAGTGATGTACGTACACAGATCCTCGGGTTGAGCTTCTGTGCATGCTTAGGGCACTAAGTGTTAACAAATGACAGTTAAAAGACAGAAACCGATTCAGCCTAAGTATCAGAAACCTAGCTGCTAAAAATTAAACATCCCAAATAAAATTAACTAATTAAGAAAAAGAAACCAGTATTCCAAAACATATCATTCTGTATTAGTAATCTCCAGGGAAAGTAGTTGTAATAACTTTTATCTTTAACCAACAGGGTTTTGTTGCTTTTCAGGGCATGATTACACACCACAAAGAGGAGTACTCTGGAGAGAACTGGGTTTGTTGAGAAAAGGCGGCTCCGGGGGGACCGTATCACCATGTTTCAGTATTTAAAGGGTGGCCACAAAGAAGATGGAGACTCCCTTTTGACAACCTGCTGTTTTATGATTCTGCAAATCATATCCTTGAAGTTAAAATAAACAGATAGAGTTACATACTTTTAATTGGCAGCAAAATTATATATGGTTGTCTAAAAAAAGAAGAGAGTTCTAAAGTGTCTACCTCTATCTTTATGTCTTCATTTAATATACAATCATGTCATTTACTAGAAATCCTGTATTTCAGGTTAAGCAAATTCCTCTTTGCAGTTAAAGCCCTAATTTGTAAGTTTAACAAGATACTTTACAACACAACAAAGCCTTACAAATGTTGTCACATTAAGCCTTATGAGGACAGCTGTATGGATTAAAAGAAAGTCTGACAAATTTTTGCTAAAAGCAAACTGATGTCTCAGCTGCCAGTGTTGATGCTTTAAGCACTAATATTTTTTCACCATTTCAGCATTCATCAGAACACGCTGATGTTCTGTAAGAAGAGGAATAATGACAATCTACACAAGAATTTCACTGAGTGTCCACTAATAAAAGGACGAGCTGTAACACAGAGACGTTATACTAATTAAAATTAAGTCTGGAAAACCACACAACATACTTTAAAGGAGGGAATGTAATTTGGTTAATTTTTCTAAAAGAAATGCCTAGTTCTCATGTTAAAGCAAGTTGCCTTTATAGACCAGCGCTGATGAAATTTCTACAATGTTGGGCAGTTCATCAATTGCCAAGATTTATTCGGAAGTGACCTAAGGAATTTCAGCAATTCAAGAAACTGAAGTGATGGAAAACATCAAATGAAAAACTGAAGGAGATCCACTCTACACACAGAATCTAACAACTTAATTAGATGAGGAAAAGAGACTATTAATCCCTGCTGGAAAAATACAGTTCTGTATCTTTTTGATAAATAAATAACATAAATAAAAAATTACAATTTTGATAAATGTATACATGGTAGAAGAAAGCCTTCAGTTACACTTGGGATGCATCACAAGGAAATAAAACCTCAGACAGAATTGCCCAATTGTCAAAATTTGGCTATGTCCCTTTTAACATTTACAGTGCTGGACAACATTGAAAACAGATCTATGTAAATAAAATGTACGACCTACATGTCTACAAATTGGATATTGGGGTGTGCAATCGTTGGGCAGGACACAGCCTCCCTTGTTGGCTTTCCTCTCTTAAAACACATTCAACACAGAAAAACAAACAATTTATATATTGACCACTCAGAGAAGGATCTTTGTTTATTTTTTTAAATGTTCCCCTTTCATGAAGAGTAGGCTCCAATGTATTTAAAGGCATCAGCTTAGGAAAACAAAGTCACTCCACTCTAAATATTTTAAACAAAAAGGAAAGCAGAAAATTGTAATCCTGTGGCGTAACTCAAGAAGTACCACAGAAAAGTAATGTCACCTGCTGAAGGAGGCACTATGAATTGCCATCTTGCTGTTAGAAATTGCATGCAAATTTATCCTAATTGTGTTATTAAAGGTCCAATAAACATCATGCACCCTCCCTCTCTGAAGGTTGACTGAAATTTGGACATTCCTGTCTGCTGCTTCTCCCTAAGATGCATAGTTTTTTGTTTTACTAATAACATTAAAAAATAATTTTCAGTCTACAAAAATGAAAACCAAACCAAACCAAACCCAAATCAAAAACCCATTACTGAGTTAAAACACAAACATGCATTTGGTTGAAGGAAGTTTTTTCAGATTATAGTAGACAAAAAAAAAAAGAAACTGAAAAATTTTCTTGAACACATTTAGAAGAGCATCCCACTCACTTTGGTGGAATACGATCAGTAAACTTTGGTAAAGATGTTTGTAACAAACTACATTTGTGAGGAATTTAAAAAATGATCACACAATGTGACAGAGCAAGCTGGTCTTTTGCTCTTTAATGGAATGCAAAACTTAGTTATTAAGGATTTCATTTCCCCAGCTGTGATAAAAATGGCCACTGAAGTATTCCACTTCATTGTGCCAAGGCACTTAACCACTTTAAGAACCTGACCAGAACAAAAATCTGTAACAAATATGCTCATACAAATAAAATAACACATGTAAACATTTGCAGAAGTCTTTTCCATATGGACTGCATCTGTTGGGGGGGAAATAAATAAATAAATATTTGTCATGCAAACTTATCCTTCCTGTTGTACTTTTATATTTTAATATTACAGTGGAGTGCTCAGCTAGCACAGCCTTTGGACTACTGGCAACATCCATCACCCCCATCCTGTTTACCCAGGCTGTAGCTCTGCAGTGATCCAAAGGAGATGACAGCTCGGATGTTCACATCTTTGAAAAAAACCCTTAAGTCACTCAGAAGAATATATATACAATTGCAGCTTGACCCACTATCTTCGTGACAATGGTCTCTCCAATTTCTGTGTAAAACAGCTCACAATCACGTATAGGTCAATAAGCCAATTAAATAATCTTCCACAGTTGCTTCTAATGTAAGGGATAATCATGGACACAGGTGATTTTCGATCACAATATTCATCCTAGACATAAAAACCTGCTCTGCAAATGGGCTTTTTAAAAGTAAATAAGAAATGCTAATTATCCCTGTGGAAACAAATCCCTGACACTTGTGATCAAGGAATCCCGCAGATTTCATTTCCAGCTATAACAAAGAACCAGAAACATATCTCCATGAGGCTAAACTTTGGAAACTTTCCCTTTCCTCCAGTACTTCCCAAACAAGATCATGCTTTTGGAGACAAAAATGAAACAATACAAATTTTACTGCTAAAACACCTCTGTTTTAGGGGACAGAAAACCCAAGCACACTGGAACTGCCTCATTCAACTCTCAGTGACATCCCACTGCCAGCTGGGGAGCGTGAACTGGGCAAAAAAACCTCAGTCAGGGCAAATCTTCACAATGAGGAAGCAACAGACAAGCCATGCCTCGCTTCAAACAGGGAGGCTGAGCCTCTAGTCCTTGGGAACAAATGATTTTTGCGATGTAAGAAGTTAAGCAGGTAACAGCACAATGTGTGAGGAATGCACCTCTGTACTGTTGGGGGGATGAGGGTACAAAGTGCCTCCTAAGCTTGGACCTTAAATCTATGTTGATGTATGTTAGCCGCTGTGCGTAAAATAGTTGCATTTAGTTTTTCAATATATACATATATATGTCAAAATTATCATTACTGGCATGCTGATCTGATAATATAGAAGTTAAGAAAAAGCTGCTACTATGCTTTGTTGTTTTCACGAAAATGACGCTTAAGACCTTCATGTAAATTATAAGTAACTATAAAGTTCATTTTACATCAAGCTGGAATGAATAACCTTTAGAATGGAAACTTTAATATACCTCTTATTACAAAATAAAAATGGATTACTGAGAGCCAAAAGAGACCTCAGCATTATTTTAGCTTCCCAGTTTTCCCAGGAGGAGAACCGAGGCAGAAGCTACAGCTGCCTGCTCCTCAGGCAGGACCATCCCATCCCCATTTAATGGAACAGAAATTAAAATAGCCCCATCCCACTTGGTTCATGAACAAGTCCAAACCTTAGTTTTGACAAAAAAAAATATATAGTTGGGTTTGCTGTATTTTATCTTTTGCCTTTAAAGTTTTCATTTTCAAATTAAGTTGTCTTGGGGAATTCTTGCCATCCCTCTCAGTGGGAAGATGGCAACAGAATACACAAATAAACTTTATTATCCTTTACTTCATACTGGAGACTGTAGAGTGAGTCTTCCAAATACTACTCGTTAAGACAGTTGTCTACAAAAGAAAGATGCTCTAGTTTGTGCTGTTATGTTAGCATAAAACCAAAGTTTATAGTCTTTTAATTGAGCTTGAAACAAAGTATCGGCTAATTTAAACAGAAACAATTTCCCAGTTCACAGAACACTAGTAGATGGCCATAAAAAAAAAGCTACATCAGTTAGAAAATAAATCAGATTTTGATTAACTTGGGGCAGCTTTTATATGTGAACAGAACTAAAATTCTACTCCCTACATGGTAAGTTTACCATTAAGTACCATTGTGCGAGAAGTGTTACATCAAATGTAACTCCTACTGCCCATCCCTCGTGTCGGATTAAACACATTTAATTACTATCTTTGTGGACAACAGAAATCAGTGTGATCTTGAAATAGTCCACATTTGCAATGAGGATCATGCATTGTATCCTTATCTTTTCTGTAAGACAGGGAAGTTTAAAAGACCTCAATTACGTTAAAAATGCAGTCACATTTTTTCAGTGAAGTTATTATAAACATTAGATAAACAGCTCTGAGATAATTTTCTGAAGACCTACACACAACCATCTTTACACAGTGCGACCGACAGGAGCACACACAGATTCGATCAATCACCACAGGTACCACCTTTTGAAGGCATTTTGGAATTTAATGAGTATTTAGTTTGACAACAAGGCAACCAAATCATTTATCCTCTACTGCAGGCACTTTTGATTGCAATACTAAATATCAGAACATGGCATTAAAATAGTCATATGAGCACTTTCCCGAATTAAAACCATAAGGGAAAAAAAAAGCAGCTGATAGTAAGCCAACATTATCTCTCAATTATTTCTTGATTATGCTGTTTATTATTCGAATGCGTGACATCGGAAATGCTGTATTCCAAAGCGATGGCAGCATTTGCAGGCCACGGACCTGCTCCAGCCAAAAAGTTAGTTCTAGGACAATCAAGCCAACTTCATGGAAGAGACCCACATTGCTACTAAAATACATAGAAGCTGTTCTTTCCTTAGGAAGCTCTTGAACTGCCATGGTTTGAGACCAGGGAAGCGTTCATGGGAAATATCACTACATTCATCTCCACAACTTTCCCAGCCCTCCACCGCTGCCATCAGACACCAGCCAGACCGACTTCTGATCCAATCAATATGGCCATTCCTACACCTCTCACATGAGCGAAGGACACTCCTACCTTTTCAGGTTTTGCAATTATTAGTATATCTTGCTACTTACTATTTTTGTAGTTCACACCTACTTGGATCCATCTTTCAGTTCTGTGGACTCCTGCAGCAGATAGTTATGTATGGCTATACTTTCTTTTTGTGGAGGATAAAGCCTGTCTAAATGTTTCTATAAGACGACCTTGTCATTCACAAGATGTGAGTTAAAATACCATCCTCCCAGTGAGTCAAGGCAAAAGGAAACATCTTTTTGCCCTATTATCATTTCACATCTTGTATTTTGGGGAATGAACCTATTATTTTCTTATGTTATACAGCGCCACTGTAAATTTAGCTTCTCTGTGCTTTTATCCAGTAGCTTTTTTTTACATCTGTGCATGAAAACAAGGTTATAGCCGCTTTCAGTAGATCAGGTCCCCAAATTCTGTTACCACCTTTGAGGAGAAAAACCTAAAATGGATGCAACGGACCTAAAAAATAATTATAATCACATCTCTGTCCCTGCTGTCCTTTCACAAAGATCGGTCCTGAACATTCTTAACGTGAGCAATACCATGAGCCCAGAGACCAGCTCCGTGCACACCACTGCAGTTTGTGGTATATAAAGCTCAGACCATTCCTTACAGGTGGAAGAGCTTACCTCCTCTGAACAAGCGGCTGGGCTAGACCTTCTTACAGAACAGCAGCACAAAAAAGGGAGGCTTCTAGCTAACGCTGACTAGTTCAAGATGTTTCCCAAGATCCTTGACATCAGAGAAATATTTCTGCTGCTGCTTCCCCCTCTCTTAGCTGGGCATGATTTAGCACACAACAATTACAGATAAATATTTTCATTTGTAATTGTTACAGTTAACAGCGTGTTTCTTGGGGAATGTCTCTACTGCAAACGGAAACATGTTGAAGAGCTACTCACACTGACTTTAAACAAGCTGATGTGCACACCTCTGTTAATTTAATTGTATCAGCATGACTGACTTACCCTGCTCTTTGACAACAGCAAAACCAAAAAGTAAGCCTTGGCATCTTTACACTATGCCACAGCTCACAGTGAAGATGCAAAGAAGTCTTTTTCTTATACTCCCTATGAATCTGAAAGGGCAAACTGTTGTAAAAGTCTCAAGGAAAAAAATCCAGGTTAGGGAACTGGTCTCTTGTAGCTATCTGCATGATGCTGCTGATGTCCATACAGCATCAAGCATATTAAAAAAACTACCTGCTGTAACCTAGATAACCAAATGCTTCTACAATTAATCAAGACCACATAAAAGCAGTAGAAGCTTTCAGTAACCTAACAAGCGTAAGAATGAGAGATTCAAAGTACTATACAATGACAGGGTGCTCCCATAATGATCCTGCTCCATCGCTATCCACTGGGCTGAGCTCAAAACCATCTGTATTATTTTCTGAGTGTATGTAGCTTCTCCCTCTATCAATTGACTACCACAGTAAGTCATGCTACCATAACTGCCGACAACTATAAATTACTATCATTTTCCTAATGTGCAAGTTTACAAGCGAATGATGATCCCAAATGATTGAAAGGGTTTGTTTCACAAAAAGCAGGGAATGCATATTAACTTAATAGATGACAAACTTGAGGCTTATGATGACAAACTGCCATTGTCTTTTAATCACAGTCTCACAATAAATGGAAATTAGAGAGTTTGTCCTGTCCCATAGGACCATTTGTAGGATTGTAATTAGCTCAATGAAAACCCACATAAACTCGGATAGAAGAGAAGCTGCAACAGAGAGCTGGAAGCCAGTCTGTATTCAAAAAAACCAGACTACTATATTCCTCTTACTTAGCACATCCAGTAATTCCCAAAATATATATCCTACAGAAGATAGCTGCAAGCTATTCAGCTGCAATTTGACTTTTGATCATCAACCAATTCTTTCCCAGCAAGACTGCATGGCCAAACTCAACATAATCCTAGCAGGGACACCATCGACACTAGACCAAGTATAAATTGATGGAATACAATTAAATAACTCTCAAGGTCACCTGGTAAATTAATACACAACAAATAAATCAATTAAAAAGCACTACTTGGATGATACAATTGCTGATACACATGAATATTATTCACTGCTGTGCAGTGCAAGAGCAGAAGCTGTGGATTTGATTACAATTCAATACCAGAACATCTTCAATAAACACGTATCAGGAGCAGAGTGCCACGCTTGGCCCAGTGTGGCTGTAATGAGAAGTTGGATGTATTTACAGGAGACGGACATCCAGAGGACAAACTAAAATTAGAAGCACATTCCCATGGGCAGTCCATGAAAATACTAACGCTCTGGTGAAGCCACTAAAAAAAGAACTTCCAAATCTGGAAGGTGACTGGGAGGAGAGAGGTATCATTAAACCCCTATCAACTGGAAAAAATCCCAGATCAGCAGTTTTATAGGAGTAAGACAGTCTTCAGTACAGAAATCTGCAAAAACCAAAGCAATTACAAGATATTCATCCATTGCCAATGCTGGAGGTTAGCAGTATTTGCAGGGTAAAAGCATTCACTTTAGGTTGCAGCATGTGAAAAGCCACAAGACCAGCCCAGATAGCATCCTTTGGTCTGCCATGGTTTGGACACACTTCCAGGAGCAGAGCAACACAACAGCCTCCCATCATGATGAAAAGTGAATTTGGGACTTTTAAAAAGCAAACACTTCAAAGAGCAAGGAAAATCCTAAAGGACACCTGGGACACTTGCTACAAGACCGAGAATGGTTAGGGGGATGGCTGTCAGCCTGGAATGGATCGATTGTGTCCCCTCACCCTTGAGCACAAGGGGAGGATGAGACAGACTGGCATGAGACACTGCCACACCACTTCCAAGCAGGGAGACAGAGCAGACATCCCAACAGAGCTACGGACATGCCAGGCTAAGCAGGCAGTCCCAAATCCTGATAAGGACAGAGCTGTGCCTATGTAAAAAAAAATAAAATTAAATTTAAAAAAGCATCATTTTGCTGAGATAAGCAGTTTACAAGAGAACTCATCTTGGGAAAATGCAGACATGGACAAAGCTCTTCAAAATCTACTAGTTTTTGGTGATTTTTGTGAGATGTACTGGCCAGCAGTCTCTAGCAGGCAGTTGCAGTCATCACTAAACTCACTGTAGTTACCACAATCTGAGCAAGGAAAGAAACCGTACTATGGTTTTTGCTCTCTTGTGACTTCTCCAGAATATGACACCAGGATAATTTGTACTGCCACTACTCATAAGGTGCATTTGCATACACAGAGAGCACAGCCTAGGTCTATGCTGCTAAACAGAGAAGAGCCATGGACTAATGATGTTTGCCCAGCCTCCTAGTGTCACAGCAGTACATGGTTTCCCTGTGCGCTCCTCGTTCTCCTCTATGCAAAATTTTAGTTTTAGTAAGTAACCCAATTTTCCATGTGTTGTTCTCCATATATAATACCCAAGAAATTATAAAATCTCTTACCAAATGGGCATTCCATTGATAGGGATGCAGAAGACACATATGAAAAAAGCAAGAGGAAAAGGGATTTCTGCACCTGATGTGACACAGACAAGTTCAGCCTACAAAAGCTACTTCCAAATGCACACCTTACAAACAATTAAAAACTGCATTCGAAAAAGTCAGTCCCTGTTTCCAGATTTTAGTCAAATCACACTTTCATTAAGAATTTATGTCACAATATTTAAAGATGAAAGCCGATGTATTTTTATGAAAAGAACAAAAACATCCTAACAGGGATGCAACTGTAATCAAGAACATCCCCTTTTCCTGCGAGTTACCCTGTCTGCTACTCAGCAGGAAAGATTTTAGAGAATGAAACATTGCAAACACCATGCTCCTTTCCCTAAACTATTTTCTTCTTCAGCATCTCGCCCAGGAAAGCATCCCAAGAGCAGACTGATGCAATGCTCAGATCTAAAGTTACGGACACAAAACCAGACCATATCCTGAATTACATCATATCTTGTGCCTTTGAATTAATCTGTGACATTAACTTTTTATTTCAACTGACTCTAAGTACTTATTAGGGCAGCTTAGTTTGTTGCTAGCTATTATTTCTCCCAGGCTCTCTCCTGCAGACAGCCACCATGATGCCCCTTGTGGCACATGAGGAGGAGATCGCTTGGCCATGAGAAGTCAAGGCTGGAATACATCCCGCTCCTGTCATCAGCTACCAGCAGGGAGGCTGTCAAAATGGCAGAGATGGTCTTCTCCAGGGTGCAAATGGCAAGACAAGAGGCAACAGACACGTGCTGGAGTATGGAAAATCCCAGCTAGACATGAAGACGTTTATTTATTTATTTATGTTGACAGGAAGGTGGTGAAACACTGGAGCAGGGCCCAGAGTGGCTGTGCAACCTCCTTCCCTGGAGATTCTCCAGACTCAGCAGGACAGGCCCTGAGTAACCTAATCCACAGATCCCTTCCAACCTGCATGACTCCATGATTTACAATGCTTTTTTTCATGGGGTGGGCTATGTAAGTAAAGCAAGATGTCTGGGCAGATGGGCGCAGCCCCAAGGACTGCCTCTCCTAATGAGCTTCCAGGGTTTGTATCGTCTTTGGGAGAGGAGCAAAGACATTCCTAAGGTCCACAGTGAGCTCCCAAAGTGCCACTCCTGATCCATGGTCGAAAGCCAGGAGACCGTCCTTTCGCCTCTCCCAGGCGAAGGAGAAGGAGACCTTCCATTCACCTCTCCCAGCTCACCAGCCTTCCCCCATTCTCTCAACAGCCTTCCCCCATTCTCTCAACTTAAGGGCTTCTTCCTTCACACCAGTTGTGCCACCCTTCCTTCTTTCCCCACCTCTGAATTTATCCTTTTCTACATGTCACAAGGAACTCAAGTTGGGACAGCAGAGAGGTGAGGTAAGGTAAGGTTGGGACTCAGCTCTGAGGTGGAGAGATCTTCTCCAGAAGCAGGCACATGCCAATTCCTCCCCCAGCCTCCCTGCTGGTAAGGGTGACAGCCTACCCTCCCCAGGGTAGGATGCCAAACACTCCAGATTTAGATGATTTAAGCTGCTTGGGAAACAAACGCTGCCTGAGTTTCTCTTGAGAAAGGGACGAACGTGTCCCACAAATCAGGTTCAGTCCACAGACACAAACATCAAGGCTGGAGCTGGGTTTATAATGGAAACCACCCAACAACCATTTTACCATTTTTCAGATGCACTAATGCCATCCAGTGACACCCGTCCACACTACTGAATACACTGTAACTTTTTTTCAGTTTGGGTCTCTTCCTCCCCTGCCCCCCTGCCAAGTTAAGAAGTTCACAATATTCTTTTCCAGAATTTGGGTATTGATCCAAGAACCAGCACAAAATTCACCTATTAAACTGGCAACACTGTTGTCTGTACAAAGCAAAGGGAACAGACCTTACAATATCCTCTAAAAATGTCTAAGTTGAGAGAAAAAGCTTACTTTAGCTTAAGTAGTAGAGATCTGTTTTTGGAGGAAAGGGTCCAGAGGAAAATTACATATTTGTGGTTTAGCTGGGAGTCATGATGTCTATCCGTATGCATAACACGTGGTTGCAGAGTCATAACAAACAAAGCTTTCAAACAAAAAAAAATAAAGTTCTGAAAGATTCATCTTGTGTGTGAAGAGAGAGCAATTCATTTTCATCTAGCTTATTTATATGGTTCTTGAAGTCAACAATGCAATTATGGAACTCTTCGCTCCGGAAAGCATAAAGAGAAAGTAAAGCAGAAGAAGAGAACAAAATACAAATGGGAAGTGTGACAGCCATCCTCGTACTCACCCTCTGCAGCAGATTCCTCAAGAGGAAAGTTTAAAATGCACTTCCTGTACTCTATTGTACATTTAAAGTGACTGGCTACACAAGCATAACTGGCTTTATGGGAAGAAAAAATGTTTAGAAGAATCTGGACATGCTATGAATAGAATTCTCGTACATTCAAGAAAATGTACAAAACCAGCTATAAGCAGGAAAACCCTTCCAGGTCTGGTTCACACTTGATTTATACTTTATAATAACCTATTTTGGGGCAAATTATGCCTATACTTTCTGAGACAAAAATAATGACAAAATTTGTGGCAAATCTCAGGGAAACCTCATTTCCCCAGTATATTATGGATGTTGCTACAGTTATCGGGGCTATTACAACCAGCAACGCTTCACTTGAGCTACAATAATCTTGTCCTACATTAAAAGAAAAGAGAATTAACCTAGTGTGGCAAAGAGTAGTGTCATTGTCTGTACTAAAAGACATTTTTATGCTCCACAGTAACCCAGAAGAGTAAAACTGAAAGATTCAATGACACTCTTACCAGAATAAAAGGATTATGCTGTAACCGAAACAGAGACAAAAGCTTTAACACCTAATAAAGCTGCCTTCACACTTCTTTGCATTCACACTCTGACAGCCCACATTTTCTGACACTTAATATGCTACATGTTGAAAATTACTGACACGCTGATGAGCGCTAAACAACTTACAGTATTTTAACCATGGTATTTTTATTTTATATTTCACTCACTGTTAGGGCTGCCAATAGCTCTACGGAAAGCCCTTTCCCCACCAAATTCTTAAACTAGAAGTGAAAACTTCCAGTCTCTTCATCTTAAATGTCAACCATGCATTCACAACTTCACCAATTAAAAGAAATCAAATGCACAGTAATAACAAAAACTGAGAACGAGAATGACTGCAGAAAAGCCAGTTGCAACAAACCCCACAGTACCCTCCTCGTATTTTCTTGCCTGGTTCAGTCTCATTTTATTATAATGTTATTATAATTTTACAAATAGCTAGAAAACCAGCTTCTGTTTTGTGGCACTTCACTGTTCTGCTACAGCTGAGTTTAAATGCTGACTGTTATAATTGGCTTTTACATTAAGTATAAAATAATGATATATCACTGGTTTATTTAGTTTCTTGATGTTTATTTTAATTCTATCAAGGACTATGGTTCGCCTTATTCATCATGGAAATTACAAATTTAATTAATTCAATAGAATGGATGAGATTTGAATTGTTAAAATGATCAGCTCATCTGAGCAATAAAAATAATTAAAGGAAACAAGATCTTCTACATGCATTAGTCTCATGGATTTCTGGTTTCTCTGTAAGGTAACCAAAAGCTTTATATATATATACACACTATATATATTTTTTATATAGTTAATATATTCTTGAGGACCATGTTTATTGAGCATAAATTTATACAGTTGAGGATTTGTTTGATTTTCACTGCATCAGGAAAGAACTGTGTTATTACCTTCTAAGTCTGTATTAATATATTTTTGATGTAAAGAGTGAAACCTGACATTAATCTCAGAAGAAATACTGTGCTAAAGAACTACATACACCAACCCTGAGCAGACCTGATTTTTATTCCATATTTGGTTTATAAACTAACTTAACTGATGCCAGCTGAGCTACTCTGACTTTGCCACAGTAAGTGAAAAGAAATTCAGAAAGGATTTACTAAATCCACATTTGCTGTACATTAAGAGCATTTCTGTTCAGATTCTTGTGCATTTACGTGAAGTCCCATGCAAAAACTAGGTGCATACAAAACATAAAGGACACAGAAAACCTACATATCCTGTAATTACCCTGTCCTAAAAAGACAAGAGAATATGAAGTTTCTTATTTTTGCCCCCACACAAAGGATTTAACAACTTCTGTGCTCCTGTTTTATGTTACTGAGGGGAGATATAAGAAAACCCCCAAATGCAGGCTTTTCCTCCTTTCCTCCAGGTGTGCGGTGCACTCCTGGATAAGCAAGCTGAAAGCAAGCACGAGGAATCTGATGACGAGCAGTGCCATGTTTGGGTGCTATTAACTGCCTCAGCAATTTATGTGAAGTTCTCAGCTCAAAGTATGGCAACCAGAGCAGACTGCAAATAGACACCGACACATTTATGGAATCAGCTTAGTGATCTGTCTCTTTTTTTCCTGGTGTCCCAGATTGCTGTGTACGTAGTCTGTTTCTCGACCTGCTGTAAAGCCACCTTGCCTTGGAAAGATGCTGCTCAATACTCCCGTATGCTGGTCCAGCTATAGTTCTTCATAGAAGAAAGACTTTTCTGCCCTCCAAATCACGGCCACTCATGCTGGCCAGCAATGTCACAGCTCCCCAGGAGACTTGACGAGCAGATCTGCACACAACCAGCTCAGGACTATTAGAGCTGCCATTCTGCTTGGCAGTCCTACTTACCTTGAAATATCCTGCCTTACAAAGCCATCCAGGGACAACCTGTCCTGCTGCCAAAAGGACTTCATTTATCACCTGAAGGGCTGCCACATGTCAGTAAAATCTGCTGTGGCCTTTCGGGAAGGGATGAAGACTCAGAGGCAGACTTGAGCCTGATGTTGTTGGCTAATGGATCCTGTCTGCTCACCGTTATCTTACGTGCTGTCTATAAAGCAAAGGGAGGAGACAGGAGCAGGCAGGAGACGATGTGCTGTAATGAAGCCAGACATGTTAATGCTGCCATGTGAAAACCAGCAGATTCTGGTTATTTACGGGATCCCACTACACTGGGCGTGCCATTTTACTGTGTACAGCTTTTGACAAGTGGGAAGGTAAAGACAGCAGAAGCTTCGGAGCGAGACAGCGGAACTCTGATTTAGGAAAATACTACCCAAACTCAGCACAAACCCTGCAAGACCAAACTCAACCTCAAAAAAACCCCACATTTTTACCAGGTTTGAATCAGTTTTTCAGACTGGACCAGGACTTGCATCATCAGGCTAACGCAGTTTTTATCATCCTTTGGGGATCTCATAAACGAAAATTACCAAAGCAGGCTCTAAATCAACATCAAAAGTAGTAAGATGGTGCAACAGTGTTATGCCATTAAAACTACGTGGATTGCTAGACTAGAAATCAGAGTGCTAAATTACAACATTACTTAAAGTTAAAAGAGGACCAAGAAATCAAAGTTTACCAAAAGAAGATAAAGGCCAGAAACCAGCACAAAGACAATGGATTTCTTGGTGAAGACATTATTATTTCCCTTACAATTTTTTTTTCAAATTTCTAAATTTTAAAATTGAAAGCTTTAGTAGACATAACAGCTGTAAAGGTAATAGTTACACAAGATGACCAATCCTTTGTGGGTATTTGTTCGGTAGAGGAGATAAGCTTTTAATATAACTTGATGTGTAATCTTACAAAGCACTAGGTTCTCCAAACCGTAAGGCTTAACCTACATTTACATCTTTCATTTTGAACTCTATTATGTTAGCAAGCTGTAATAAGTAAAAAAGAGAACACACTGATGTTGTTACAGTCATCTCATCATGGTAAGAACCTGGGAAATACAGCAATGTTGAAAATCAGACTCATGTAGGAACCACTGGAGCCCATTACAAGCTGTTGGAGCTCTGTTTGCCTAGAAATTTCCTACTGCAATATAACAGAGGCAGCAGGCAAGATTACTCAAGAAATGCTGGAAAAGAAGAAAATACCAGTACTGCCAAAGACTGATCAGGAAAAGTGTTCCGAGCCCCCACAGTTTTCTCTCAAGTTCAACTAACGGATTTTGCATCATTTTAACTTTCACTGAGGCAGGAGGAGTCTGGACTGACAATAATGTAGAGTCCTGAGCAAGTACACCTCAATAGAGTATTCTTATACAAAGGAGGATATCCCATGTTCTTTCTTATTTTTGCTTGTTTATTAAGATAGGTTATTAAGAGCAGAAACATAAAATCCTTTAGCTATGAAGGAAACAGAATTTTAGAATCACTGCAGACAAGGATGCTTGCATCCTTCTAAAGTATTCCCGAGTAAATAATTTTCTACAAATAAATAATAGAGATGAAACATCTCCCTCCCATAAATAGTTACATGCTGAAATAATAATTTGCAATTTTATGTTTATCCAAAGAATAAACATAGAAGCCGAAATAAGTATGTTTTCTTTTAAACACAAAATTCAGTAAGGCTCACTTTCTACTACCTTTAGCTTGATACAAAGAACTGAGGTGAGAAGAGGCAGAGATCAAAGCATAGGCAAAGAGTATTGCTAAGGAATAATTGTAAGTGAAAAGGATGAGGAAATCCTGTATTTTTAAACAAACTTTCATATATACATTACTTAAATGGGAAATGGAGATTCGAAAAAGAACAACAGGAAATACTACTTCTAATCCACTTTTAGGCATTTTTCCTACATGATTCATTAGCCATCATGACTACGTAACTCAATAAAGAAGAAGAAATCATGGATTTCTTCACATTAAAAAAATGAATAAAATAAAGAGATGCTGAAAAATTAACTTAGTCATATTCAAAGTAGTGTCTGGACAGGGATATTCAGCTTTCCAAGATATCCTTGTATATGAAGCTATACTTGTACATGAAGCGAAACTTCTTCCTCAAGGAAGATTTCCACAACACTTCTGTCCTGGACATAGACATAACCAGTAAGGACTGTCCAGCCTCCAAAGCACTACAGAAACAGAATCACTACCATTTAGTCTTTCTTCAGCAATGTTTAGTTTTCCAAAAAGAATGGTCTGTTCACAGTTCTGAATACCAGGAGGACGCACATCTTCAGTAACAGACAGTTGTTAGTATAAAGCTTTAAAAAAAAAAAATTAAAATCCACATTTCAAGTCAGAAAACATCATACCCCTAAGTCAGTCTCATACTATCATTGCCAAAAGTCTAACTCCTATGTTTAACTTAGTCATGTTTCTTTTTACCTTTTTCTTGATAAATAACATTTTCTGGTTACCCTGATAGACCTCCTCAAATCACCCCCATTACCTAGATCATACTTACTGACACGTGGATCCCAAAGCTCAGCACAGTGCTCTAGAAGTGACTTCTGTTGGCAGATACAAAATAAATACTATTTTCCTCTTTCTGACCGTTATTTCCACACATCTAAGAATGGTATTTCTCCTGGGTTTTACGGCATCCCAATGAGATTTGTGTTGAAGTTGTTATTTCCTATCATCACAGGCTCTTCAAAGCCATTCTTTTCCAAGATGCAGGCACTCTTTTAAGACTGTCATAAATCCTTTGTTCTTAGATATGTGAGCTCATATCTATTGCCTGTAACAATCCTTAGTCCCACCAAATGGGGACTGATAAAAACTGATACCACTTCAATTCAAACAGATACCACCTCATTTTTTTTCTTTAAATCTGTTGATAAAAATATTGAAAGAGACTTCTTTAGAACTCCACCACAGATAATCTCATCATATGAGAACTACCGTCTTACATTTTTATTGTGATTATCTGTTTCCCTAATATCGCTAATAAAGAATATGCTGATTTTTCCTAATAAAAAAATTAGGACATAATACAGTAGTAGAACAAATGCCTTACAGAAGGCAGTTGATGCTTGCACTAGATTCATGACTCCATAAAAGGATATCAAGCGCACTTGGCAAGATCTTTTTCTAAAAAAAAAAAGCTACATCTAAAAAGCATTTTTCAAATGACCATATGCTTCTATAGGCTTCGCTATGCGTAAATATATGTATCCATATCAAGCAATACAATGTCTGTGTATCAAAATGAATTTTCATGGATTTCTTCAATTGGTAAGGATTTGGAAATGTCAGAGATCCAGATTTTGATTTATTTAGCTTCCCTTCCTTACACTTGTCTAGTTAGAATAATCATCAGCAATTTAAATTTTCATACATGAATTCAGAATTTGGTATCTTACCCTAGTTCAAAATAATTCTTTAATTAGAAATGCCTCATAGATAATTCAGATAACGAATTTACCTCCCTCCATACATACTTAAATGCTTCATTTGTGAACATTCAATTGATATGTTGATTCCTAAAATAATAATGTGATGTCATAAATAATTCTTAAAAGGCAGCAGAAAATGTTTGTTTCCTTTCATTTTTTGCTGTGTTTAACATTTTACAGTGACTAATTGCGGAGATTTAAATCATGCACTGAAATGAAAACATTTTCATGTGTCTCCTTAATTTCCAAATTTCAGAGTTTTATCCTTTTGAAAGAAAGCATTCTAATTTATTCTTTTTTTTTTACCCTTATGCTGAGCTTTTCCAAATAATTTGTTCAAATTCTACACTGAAAAAAAAGAAAACACTCACCCCTCTACCAATACCAGAGGAAATTCTGAAGTTTAGTGCATATGAATACAGATTAAAATTGAAAGTCTTTTATAAATGTTGTCCTAAGATTTCCTAACTGCATAATGGCACTCATTAAATAAAACCACCATTAAATCAGAGATGAAATGGATGTGAAAATGGATTTGTTGGGAAGGTAAAAATAGGTATGTTGATTGTTAAGGAGTTTAGTTCTGAATTCTGATCCTTATGAAATAACTAAATACTAAATATTTTTCTAGTTAGGTACTAATTAGACACCTACCTTGGAAATACGAAACCAGGGATGTGTAGAAGTTTTTGATAATTCTCTATTTTCTCTGGAAAGATAATTGGAAAATATTTCCAGTGGTTCAGAATGTTTTTTTAACTCTGTTTCTCTAAAGGAAAAAAAAAATCTTGCTCATATGAAAACTACAATGTGTTTACTCAGGCTGAAATCTAAAAATGTGACTCACCACAGCTGTGCTGTGTGACTCTGACTGAAGGGAAAGTACGAAAAAGGTAACTAAAAATGTTTTTTCACCCTAAAGGATCTAGTACAGTCTTAAGACTTGAACATGCAACGCTCTACAGAGGAGTACTATTATATATGTATTACTTTAGAGATAAAGTTAATCTGAAACGGAGATCTTTACAATTAAGTAACTTTTAGAAGGGAGATTTAATCAAGCTAACTAGGAAGAATAAGGAAGAATAAGCCTGAAAGAAAAGAGAAAGGATTACTGAATTCTAACTTCAGAAAGCTGCTGCCCTGCAACGAATGTGTATTTCAAAAAGACAAGTAGCTAAAAAAACCCCTACATTGGAGGAAAATAAAGAAAACCACTCAGATCATCTTTGAGAAACTGCCCAATCAATTAAACTAGATCTCTGCTTTTCTCTGGAGATTGCATATGAAAAAAAAAATTAATAATTTTTTCCTTAATTTTCTTACATTATACATACTTATTGTTAACATGACAAGTTCCTTTTCAAAAAATCTTTTATTTTCTGGGCTATTAGAAATGAATCTGTGGCAGTAAATTCAGGAGAAAATATAGATGAAGGGAAAATCAAGAATTCTCTGTTCATGGACTTGCTAATATGTTTAAACACACATACTCTTTGGCATACATGTAGTGCAAGTAAAACTTGTTTACAAGGGTTAATCTTTACCCTTTTGAGACACATAAAACACACTATGATCTCAGCTGGTACCTTACTCTGGTATACTTCCTTTTTCGCTATTAGTGCTTTCCAGGGTGATGCAGATTTACCCGTTAGAGATGACTTTTTTAAAAAAAGTGATGTGACTGTGACCCAAGAGTAAGAGATTCCATTGGGTGCAGACAGCACGCCCCCAGAATGATTTTAGGGTTGGCACTTGGCTGGGTGAGGGGATGGCTGCAGGAGAAGGGACGAAAGCAGATCCCTGCCAGGGCTGGGCTGCAGCCGGCGGCCTATGGCCTTCTCCAGGGCAAAGGAGAAGGTTGGCACCTGGCTGGAGAATGGACAGCACATAAACACAAAATTACAGAATGGTTTGGGTTGGAAGGGACCTTAGAGATCATCTAGTTCCAACCCCCCTTCCATGGGCAGGGACACCTCCCACTAGGGCAGGTTGCTCAAAGCCCCGACCAGCCTGGCCTTGAACACCTGCAGGAACGGAGCAGCCACAGCTTCTCTGGACAACTCACCACCCTCATAGTGAAACATTTTTTCCTGATATCTAATCTAAATCTACCCTCTTCCAGTTTGAAGTCATTATGCCTTGTCCTATCCCTACATGCCCTTGTAAAATGTGCCTTCTTGTAGGCCCCCTCCAGATACATCAACCTCTTCAGCCCTGTAGCTTACCTGATGGGATTTCAGGGGCCTGAAATTATTCCTTTTGAAAAGAGTTACCTTTCTAAGTTTACAAAAAACTTTTCTCGATTTCAGACTACATTCATCCAAGAAAGAAATCAGATACAAAGTGGCCTTCACTCTAGCAATTATGCAAACAAGGAACTATTGTAACCGCACTAATTGGAACAGCTTTTTTCAGGCTGGCAGAACAGCTGACAGTAGAAACTGAACTATGACAGAACATAATGCCTGCTGCCAAATACTGGTGTGTTAATTCATTAAAATCTTCTCTCAGACAGATCTAGAACGTGGCATCTGTTCTGAAACAGTAGAAGAACTTGTCTATAATCCTTGGACTGAACCATGCACCTCGGTGCAGGTAGCCATGTGTGGCATCTGTACTGACTGACAGAACCCTACCTGCCTGCCACCAAAGCTGTCATCACCTGACTGCATTTCACAAATATAAACACTGTATGTGGAATAGCTGGCCTGCCACAGAGGACCTTGCCGACATCCTAATATTGGTCCAAGCTACTCAACAAACCAAAGACATGCCATTGCATGGAATTAATTTAGACATTTGTTTCGACTGAGTTCTTCTGCGCACTTCAGTTCTTCCACTTCATCAGTTTATTATTGTTTTTTATTCATCTTCCCTGGCTTGTTCAAACTCACAAATATACTTTAGTCACAGCAAGGCACAAGGAAATTATTCTAGAGTCAGACTAGCACCCAATGTGCAACCACTGCTTTCCATAACTGCAGAAGAGCTGCTCCTCCTCCCCACAAGTTGTACATTCCCTTGTCTTGCATCACTTTACAATGCAAAAATTTTGGGTGGGATAAAGTAACACAGAAAACACTATTCTTCCTCTTTAACCAAATTTGCATGTGAAACCTCTACGCTTTTGAAACTGCCTAGGAGAGCTTTTTCAGAGATACAACATTTCATTTTGAACTGTGATACATTTGTTTTCAATTTATGATTATTATTTAAAGGAAGGAGCTGAATCTTTCCAGGCATGAAACAATTAAATTAGCCAAAAATGTCATGAATACCAACATTTGCTAGTTAAAAATGAAAAGGAGAAAAGCTATGCAGAAGGAAAAGCAAGCATACTGCCAAGTGCTTTTGAAGTACTAAGCATACGTGTTTATTTAAAACATTCAGTGACACTACTAGTTTTTTTGATGACAACTTTTAAGAGTGTACATGGGGAAAGAGGAACAAGATAGACAGAAAAATCCTCCTCCTCTCCGCAGAAGTCTCAGGTACAGCAAATATTCTTGTGAGAAATACCTTTGGCATATAATTCAGTGTCTGAAAAACCCAGATACAACTCCTTTAAGATCAAGATACTTCTCTGTTTCTATTGTTTCTAAAGCAAGCAAACAGGCAAACAGGCACATACACACACATACAATCTTTTTTTTTTTTTTTTTTTTTTTTTTTTTTGCTTTCCATGAATGCTTGAGGAGAAAACATACAGCTCTGGAAATAAAAGGAGCAGAGCTCTCTGTATCTACCTATCTTTTCTACAGAAGAACAGAATCTCAAACACAAAATAAACCAGGACAAAATAAGCATCTCAGTCAAAACAACACTAATTCCATCGACATTGGTCTGTCTCATTTTGCAACATATGCTGTTAGATGAAATTCTTCTGCAGGTCTCAAAAAGCCATGAGCAGTACTGGAAATAACTCCTCCTACACACTGCTCAAAAAAACCCCAAACACCTGGCATAGACAGCTCATTGATGGCAGGGCAGTAGCTTAAAAGAGATGAGAACGGTACATGTTGCTTTAGGTGATCTACTGGGATATTACGTCCCATAGCAGAATTAGGTGCACTGCGTTGTAAAGAAATAGTCTTGCTTGGGGATACTTCCACTTGACTTTTCTGATCTGCTATTTGTATTTGTCATTTTGTATTTTCCCTTGATTTTCTAAACTGGTATCTATCATATAAAGCAATTAAATGTTCCTACCAATATTGGGATGCTTCAAGAGGCGACAGATCCTAGCTTCTCTTTCCAGTTTCTGGTGATCTGCAACAAAGGAAAGGAAAAGAGTTGCTTTTAGTTTGATGATTAACATAATTTAGTGTATTTGCTTTACAGAAGAAAAAAAATACATCCTGGGATGTGATCTTTAAAAAATATCTCCTTTATTTAGATCCATTAAGATTTTGCATTCAAACTGTTTGTAATATTGAATTAGGCTACCGCATCCAACCACTTCTTCGATGGACTACCACAGGCACTATTCCATCAGAAAAAACAAGGTGCCTATGTACTGGGGAGAACAGGAAATATTCATGCCATGGCCTATCATTATCAAGCAATAAACCATATTACAACATTAATCAAAATAAGGTCAACCTGAACCTCTAAGCATTGCCTTAAATCCTACCTGTTACCTGTTTCACTGATACCTAGAGCATCAGGCACAGGGCTTGACAGTGGCAGCCACCCCAACAGAGTGCTAGCACTCCAGCCACCATGCATTCCCACCATAATTCCATGCCACAGCAACTTCCCATAACTCATGACCAGCAGTTATTATTTTCCCAGCAGGGCTAATCTGTCTCTCAGGCTGATTATTCATTAACCTGAAGACACCCTGGACATGTAGGTCCAGGGGTACCATCTGTTGGCTCCCCCTCTCCTGGCCATTTGATTAATTTTAACCTTCGGGTAGAGCCACAAGCTGGAGGTCTGAACTTGTTCACCACTGAGCCCTAATGACACTTTTTGCAATAAAATACTACTACTTCCATCAAGCTCCATTTTACTTAAGCTGCTTTTTTTAATGTAGCGCACTTTTAAAATATTTGCCCCAAACACCACCATTTATACTACTAGTTCTGTTGCATTTTCATTAACATTAAGCAATATAGCACTTGTTTCATATAAGGCACATGAGAGAGTTGGAGGGGAATGCATACATTATTTATACTGGAAACACATGAAGGTCCTCAGGTATGTTAAAATGTCTATTGTCAGGCAGTATAAAACACACACAGGTAACTCAGGCAATAAAATACGTAATTTGGAAATGATAAAAATAGCCAGCTACAGCCTACTGCAATCCTATGATTTCAGCAGACTTCCAGTGCATTTATCCTCACTTTCTTCAACATAATGTTTATGGCTGCTAAGAATACTAAGCTTTTGTTGAAAGGTAGAAAAGCAGCTTGGATACAATTTGCTAATATTAGCCAATGTTTTGGGTGTAGCACGCACCCTCACAGCAGAGAGACACTTGGCAGACAGCTCTGGGTCTGAAACATTGGAAACCAGCTCCTTAAAGCCAACCTCACACCAATCTGGGGGGAAGCAAGACAGACGGACCTATTTCACATATATTTGGAAAGCAAACAACTAAATACCAAATAGTAACAGAAAAGATAAATTAAGTCTCTGGCTCTCCTGACAGACCATGACAACTTAATATCAAATAATTATCCTCAATTAATGAGCATTATTTTTTTGGTAACTCATTTCATCCATCCAAAAATTTTAGGCATAATCAGTAAAGACTCCAGTAAGCACCATTAATGATGTCAACAGAGAGGTCATCAACAAACAGCAATGAATTTGAATTCAAGAAGTGCTGTAAAAATAATAGCTGTTCAACTACTGCAAGAATAAAATTAGGACAACTTCAAGAGTTAGGGGAGGGAGGGACACGCAGTCATTATCCGTCTAATTTCATGCATTAAACCAAAACAAGTCTGTATTTGTGACACGAGTGCAATGGTGCAGCTCCAGCAGAAGAGATACTGAGAGAGGGATGACAAAGCACTGCTCCAAGAGGTACAGAGAACCAGGTCTCACACACAAACTGGCTGGTAACTCACCAACACAAACTTGAGGTGTACAGAAAAACACCAAAAAAAAACCCAAAAAGGAGAAAACAAGCAGCATCCATACTTGGATTGTTTGGAGACATAATTTGTTGCAGAAAATACAAGCAGCATTTGTATAGGGTCTTTTCATCAACTGTGAGGGAAATTAAATCAGAGAAACACTGACTGTAAGAATAAAAAGACAGCAGAAATTGTGTTTGGTATGAATGTCAAGCAAACATCAAAATATCCTGGACACAGACATCAGTAACACTTAAATGCTATAATAACAAAAAAAGGAAATAGGAGGACATTGATGTAAAACTAAATATAAAGGCACATTATTTACTTTTCATTCTCTGTAACTAAAATTTCCAAAGTCAAATAATAATAAAGCAGGCACCGATTCAGTAGTAGAGATTAAGACAAACAAACGAAGTTCTGGTGCTCTAGCAATTCCCTCTTAATAAAGTGAAAAAACAGTCGCAATGCAAAATGCCAGCCTCTACAGGCAGGATTATTAAAAAAATAAATATAGAAACAAACATATAGCAAATATACTTGCTCAGAGAAATCCAAGTATGCGTCTATCAATTTGTTAGAAAATAAGCACTATTCTGCAATATGTTTGAAATAATTAGGCCAGACTAATAACTTTTGAAGGGAAATAACATAGCTTAAGCATGTTTAAATATCAGTTAATTAGAAGGGAGCTCTTCTGTACATTTTCCCCTCTGTTAGGGATGTTAATCACACACCTTCCTCATATTTAAAAAAATACAGAAATAAAACACATAAAAAACTAGCAGTTTTCACTCAAATCATACCAATGAAGACATATTTTTTTAATACAGTATTTTTCCTAAAAGTTTCCTCGAATTTTTGAAGCAGAGAAGCTGTCCAGAGATGTACAGCATACCTCAGTTTGTTTTCTCTGCAATAATTAATAATAATAAATAAATAATAATAATAATAAATAATAAATGGTTGGCCTCTTCTCCCAAGGGAATAACGACAGGACCAGAGGAAATGGTATGAAGCTGCGGCAGGGGAGGTTTAGAT
>JAOQGH010000032.1:3520629-3570782 GCA_025769975.1 Gallinago jamesoni
GCCCTCCTCTGGACCCGCTCCATCAGGTCCATGTCCTTCTTATATTGAGGGCTCCAGACCTGCACACAGTGCTCCAGATGAGGTCTCACCAGAGTAAAGTGGCAGAATCACTTCTCTGGACCTGCTGGCAACACTTCTTTTGATGCAGCCCAGGATGCGTCTGGCCTTCTGGGCTGCAAGTACACAGTTGCCAGGTAAGACCTAATCACCCAACCTTTTTAGCATTTTCTGGATTAAAGACATACCTAACATTTGGTAATATTTCAGCAGGTAGGTGCCGAATGGGAATTTTCATGGGCCCAACACAGGTGGAAGGCACCTGAGGTTTGCTTATACCCTGTGTCAGATCCAACCCTTGCTAGCTAAACACAGGACATTTGTAAGATTAAGGGTTTAGAACAGCTTAGTGGGTCTGAGAATGATTCATTGAGGAAAAAAACCCTTTCTTTGTGCTTGTCTACCGTGGAAGCATCAGATTTTTTTTAACTTCCGTGAGAAAGGAAGGCACATAAGCTGACTGCAACCCGCTCTACCAACTTGCACAGTGTGTAGTCACTGACATACATTCCAAGCCATATGACAAGGACACAGCGCTGAAGGTCTCCCACCTAGGTCTACAGACTTCAAGGCCAGGACCTTTCCTGCTTTGCACAGGTTTCCTGTATTCTTATTTTTAATTAAATCATTCAAAAGAACGTATCTTCCCAAAGTAGAAGTTCTGAGACCAGTTCACAGGCTGCAATGACACCATTAAGTGCCAAGAAAAGGCAGATTTGCAGCAGTATTACCCTTTTACCGCAGCAGTGGCAGAGCCACTGGAACAGCATGGGAACAACAGGGAGATCATGCTTCTTGATGGGAACAGCGGCTGTCCAAACACACTTCCTCCTCTCACTTTTGAGGAATAAAAACGACTGGCTGGAAGCAGGCTATGGATGATGTTGCTACAATGTAGTGGCACAGATGAAGTTAATCAAGCTCTCTCCTGGGAAAGAGTTGTGCTGCATGTAGTGAAAATACATAAGATTGAGATGTTACGATTACGATAAACCCTTCCACGTATGCAGATTCTAGGCTAAAAAAAGACAAAGCTGCAAACTTTTCAGGAGGTAGGGAGGGGGAATCATCACAGAAACCTTACCTTTCGGTACTACTGAAATGTCAAATGTGATGCCTGGGTGACCTGAAACAGCAGACATATTCTTTCTACCCATGTTTCCCTGGCAGTTATGCAAACCTTACTCTTTGTCACACAGTGGGACGCACACACCAGTTAACAGAGGAATACAACTTCCCCACCACTGCCACCCTGATTTTGTCAACTTCTCTGATAACTACATAGAGCACAATGAAGTATTCATAAGAGTTAGCAGCGCTTGTTGATAGAGCTTTAAAGGGCAAACCAGGCTCGCTAAAGATAAGCCTAGGGGCAGCAGATCAATGTTTGAGGGGTGGTGTGCTAGTGAGGTCCTTCAGTTTGCGGTTTCAGTGGAGGCAAGGGAAGGAGATCCACATGACAGCAAAGATGCAAGGGTTATTGATGTGTCAGAAACCACAGAAGTGCCTGAGAATGGTCACCTAGGAATTAGGAATTTAGCCCAAGTGAAGTGCATCTACACCAATGCACACAGCATAGGCAACAACGAGAAGGAGCTGGAAGCCATTGAGCAGCAGGAAAACTATGATATAGCTGCCATCACAGAAACATGGTGGCACAACTTGCATAAATGGAGTGCTGCAATGCATGGTTATAAAGACTTCAGAAAGGATATGCAAGGAAGGAGAAGTGGTGGGGTAGCCCTCTATGTTAGGGAGCATTTTGATTGTCCAGAGTTTAATTATGGTGACGATGCTGTTGAGTGTTTATGGGTAAGAATCAGAGGGAAGGTCAACAAGGCAGGTATCACAGTGAGAGTCTGCTATAGACCACACAACCAGGATGAAGAAGGAGATGAAACATTCTATAAACAGCTGGGAGAAATCCTCATTCTCATGGGGGACTTCAACTTACCAAATGCCTACAGTGGAGAGGAAATAGCTTAGAAGGTTCCTGGAGTGTGTCGGGGATAACTTCCTGACACAGCTGCTGAGGAAACCAACTGGGGAAGGTGCCCTGCTGGACCTGTTGTTTGTGAACAGAGGAAGACTTGGGGGTGACTTCATGGCTGGAGGCAATCTTGGACATAGTGATCATGAAATTATAGAGTTTTCAATTCTTAGAAAATAAGGAGGAAGGTTAGCACAACCCCTACCTTGGACGTCCAGAGGCCAGATTTTGGCCTGTTTAGATGGTCCCCAGGGCTCAATATTGGGGCCAGTTCTGTTGAATATTTTTATTATCTGGACAAGGGGATTGAGATTATCCTCAGTAAGTTTGCAGATGACACTAAGTTGAGAGGGGGAGTGTTGATCTGCTGGAAGGTAGAAAGGCTTTGCAGAGGGATCTGGACAGGCTGGATCGATGGGGTGAGACCAACGGGATAAGGTTCAACAAGGCCAAGTACCTGGTCCTGCATTTGGGTCACAACAGCCCCAGGCAGCGTTACAGGCCTGGGGAATAGTGGCTGGAGAGATGCCTGGCAGAAAAGGACCTGGGGGTGTTGGTCAACTGCCAGCTGAATATAAACCAGTAGTGTGCCCAGGTGGCCAAGGCAGACATAATTACAAGGAAGTGATTGTCCCTTTGTTCTCAGCACTGGTGAGGCCCCAACTTGAGTACTATGTTCAGTTTTGAGTGCCTCACTACAGCAAAGACATTGAAATGCGGGAGCATGTCCAGAGAAGAGTAATGAAGCTGGTGAGGGGTTTAGAGCACAAGTCCCTTGTAGATGTGGTGCTTGGGTACGTGGTTTAGTGGTAGTTTTGGCAGTGCTAGGGTAACGGTTAGATGTGAGGATCTTAAAGGTCTTCTCCAACCTAAATGATTCTACGATTTTAGATATCATGGAATGTAAATATCTGTGGTTTAAGGATATTTGTGTAAGAGGAATGGTGTTGCACAGTGACTTGCTTTAAGTTGAGGAATGCAGTTTATACACAGTCTAACTGCAACAAATGCACTTTTTAAACTCTGAGGAAATATTAAGGCTCTGGAAGTGGTCCAGTTCCATTTCTCAGAACTGATCATTTCTGTAAGTTGGAGTCTTTCGTGGGGACTAACAATATTACCAAGACCCTGATAGAGCTGGTTCTTATGACAGATAATTTACAGACCTTCAGCACTTTGCAACCTACTCATTTTCCATCTATAAGAGAAAATAAGAACCACATTTATTCATATAACAGTATATCATGCAGCCCTTTGAATCTTCCATTACTGAGTTCATGCTACAGAAATGCTCACAGATAAACCACACTTACCCCCCCATTACTCTTAGTGAAGGTAAATGCTAAGGAATAAGGTCCTTCAATTCACAAAAGCACTTTTTCAAAATGCTCTAGCATTCACTTCCTGCTCCTGGGGAAACATTTGAAAATACAGTCTTTACTTACTCCTCTCTTCCTAGTATTTATAGCTGAGAAAGTGGGACATTCTATTAATAAGCAATTAAGACACAGAGTATTCCTCTGACCCACCCCTCCTAATGTTTCCTGAACAGAAGCACACACCAGGTGTTCATTGTTATAAAGACATCTTTTCCATGGATACCCAATTCTGTAATGGATAAGAGTATGCAACAACAATAGCAGAGCAAATTCTTTTATTAGGCCATTGGTCGAAAGCATCAACAGACCAGAAATCAGGGCACAGAGTATGCCTCCAGTTATTTCTGTGGCTATGTTTGCATACACACTTCTATTCAGTCAGGCTTCTGAGTATCAAGGAAAAGCAAAATATATTAATCCAAAAGGCTTTGAAAAATAATGAATAAAAACCATACCTGTTGATTTTCAAATTCTGTCCCAGGGCATTAAGAAAACAAAAGCCATATTTGTGCTCAGCTGTGAAAGCTGCCAGCAATAGCAGCTTTCAGTTGGCTAATGTTCCTGTAGGGCTTTCTCCCACTTCCCACCCTCTTTCTCTGTTAATATTTTAGCATCCATAGTGTGTGAGAATTTGATAAACAGATGCAGAGACTTCATTCCTACCCATGAAGCAGAGATTACAGTCAGAGATGGTACAAGTATCTTCAGGCCACTTTATGAAGACACTTCAGCCCTGATTTCTATGACAACTGTGACCAAAAAAAATTGCAGGATATTCCTGTGTTTCTTCTCTTTCTAGCACCACTGCTGAAATTGAGGAGCCCATGATTTACTTTAATGTGAGGTGACAAAAGGAATAAAGTAATACCAAAGGACCGAGCCAAGAAGATTTTACTTTTTAATACAATTTGTATTTAATGATGTCCAGAAGTATCAGACAGAAGAGACCAACAAAATGATTATAAGAACACAGTCTGGATTTTACTCAGATGTTGGAAACCTTTGAACAGTTCTTAAAAGCATGTACTCACATAGTGTTGAGTTCAAGCTAATAAATCCTTATTTTTCCCCCCCCCTTTTTTTTTTCTCTAATTTGCTGTGCATTTAAACAGCCAGCTGGCGGTTCACTCATTCCACTCTTCTGAGAGAAGTGACTTAGAAAAGCAAGAGCAGCATTAGTAAAAGTCTGAAACCACTGCATTGTCCCAGCAAGCCACACCTGCACAAGTGAAAAGCAATTTAATCAACAGTCCCTAGATAATAAAAACTAGTTATGGTTTATACGCATTGTACCCATTTCTGGGTTAAATGCCCAGAAATGCCCTCATCAGACTAAAGGAGATAAATATCCAAATTTTAAAATAATACATATACATAAAATTATGATTTATATACTATATAAAATATATGCACAATTATATACAGACTTTTTTTTAATATATTTCAGATACTAGATAAACAGTACATCTACTGAAATCAATATGCTGTCAAGCTCTTCAGTGCCAGTGCAAACAGAAAGGCCCTGAGAGCCATTAAGTGCAAGTTTCATCACCAAGTCACCTACAACTGTTTGCCAACCAATCTTCACTGACATTTAACTTTGTTTACTGTATGTCCCATCATCTCTACTCTCTATCACCTCTTCTATCCTGATCTTCTGACCAGTGCTGCATCTGGTACCATCTCTCCAATATATCTTCATACAAGACCTACAATTGGCTTAACAGGAAAACCTGAATGCACTTTTCACAGAATCATAGAATTGTTTGGGTTGGAAGGGACCATTAAAGACCATCTAGTCCAACCCCCTGCAAAGAGCAGGGACATCTTCAACTGGGTCAGGTTGTTCAGAGCCCCATCCAACATGACCTTGAATGTTTCCAGGGATGAAGCATTGACCACTTCTTGGTGCAATCTGTGCCAGGGTTTCACCACCCTCAGTGTAAAAAAAAGTCTTATATCTAGTCTAAATGTTCCTTCTTCTATTTTAAAGCCATTATCCCTTGTCCTATTGACACAGATCCTGCTAAAAAGCTTGTTCCCTGTAGATCTGCCTTAGGTACTGTAAGGGGCTATAAGGTCTCCCCAGAGTATTCTCTTCTCAAGGCTTAAGAACCCAAACTCTCAGCCTGTCCTCACAGCAGGGGTGCTACAGTCTTCTGAGTGTCTCCTGAGTGTCCTCCTCTGGACCTGCTCCAACAGGTCCATGTCCTTTTTATGTTGGGGGTGCCAGATGTGGACACAGTACTCCCTGTGGTGTCTCACCAGGACAGAGTAGAGGGGAAGAATCACCTTCTTCCACATGCTGGCCACAAAAAGGTGGGCTCGTCCGGGATTTGAACCCGGGACCTCTCGCACCCTAAGCGAGAATCATACCCCTAGACCAACGAGCCACTGTAAATTCAGCTGCAGAACATCTCATTACTGCCTCTTTCTCTCCCTACAGCAGCATATTTTCCTTTGCGACTCAAATTGCAAATTCTTAGAACCGACAGCCAGCCAAATACCTCATTCCGAACCACAACTTGGTTTTGGCAACAACCCTACATGCAAGACTGAACACATGTAAAAGCAGAACAGTAAGGCTTCTTTTGAGAGTGACCATTTCTTTTCCCCTGTTGCCTTAGCCTGCTGCTCCTACACACACCTCAACCTCCCTGAACCCTCCTTCCCCCTCTCATCTGGCACCTCAAACCCACTACTTTGGCCAGGTGACCCTCCCGGAGTCCCTTAATTGACACTTCCCTTTTTGCATTACATTTATATCCCAGGTTTTGAAAGCTCTTCACATTTTGTCCTTGCAGCCCTTTGCTCTCCACATTTTCTCCTTCCATCGCTCAACAAATGGATGTCCTTCATCTTCCATGCTGAGATCTCTTCCTTTATTTCACTGCCCTCCTTTCATTGTTGGTTCTTAATTTTAGACTGTACCTCTGTTTTTGTAAATTTCTGCTGAAAAATATCTCCATGCATACAGTATTTCTCATATTGTCCTCTCTTCTATTTTCTGCTGGTTTGTTTACATTTTTTTAGGCTTCTCAGTCATGATTCTTATTTGAGTAATTCAGACATTAAATGTGACAAGTTATATTCCAGAATATCCTAATTTATGGTTTATTCTCAGCAGGAGTTAAAGCTGCATCTAAGCGGACCAAAAGCACTGAGACTGCTTCAGCACAACATGTTTCAGCCCGAAGGGCACCTACTATTTTTCAGATTTTATGGAGGAATATGTAACAATTCAGCAATTGGAGTTTCAAGGTGCTTACTAGCAGTTTGACAGGTGCGGAGAATGAGATTAAAGGAGTGCAATTTGAAGAAAACTTAAAACGCCTCATACGTTCAGCTTCTGAAACTAATATTAAAGTCACTTGTGATCACAAAGTGCTGCTGAATCAGCACTTTAGTTCCATGAAGCATCTGTCTGAAAGCCCTTGTAGACATCCCCTTGTGCTAATAGGCATAAAAGCTATATGACATTCACAAAAATCACAAATATCACAAATTTGGTTTCCTGGTTCAGTCAGAAATGCCTCAAGTAAAAGGTATTTTATATGCAGCACAAGCGAGTCGCCATGTAGAGCTATCACAAAGGCCAGTTTAATCCCACGTGGGGCAACACTTCAAACTCAGTGAGCAGCTTAATGAGTGGTTGCTTCTAAATGCAACTTGATAAATTTATTAGATTTGCATAACCCAGCCGTCTGATAGTTGTGTTAACTACTAAGTATAGAGGTTTTATCTTCCAGTCTTATGTTCCAACAAGTCAAAAGGAAAAGAAGTTGGTCTGCAATATACTAACTCCTTGAGTACTTCCTACCACATATTTTCACACACCCTGTTTATAACACCAGCCCCAAGTATTAGTGTTACATACCCGCTCCTGAATTAATAGCCCTAGACTTACTGTAATTAGGGAAATATTTTTCCCATTTCTTTACTCATTTCCTGCAGAACGCTGCTGTAAGGTTACAGGAAACAACAGTGTTTAGAAAAAAAGCAAAACTTACAAATTGAAAATAAGTTCAGAAGAATACATCGCATGTAAGAGATGCCTGGAATTTCAGGCGTCAACTCATCAGCCCAACAAGCACTAAAGCATCTGCTTGCCCTCAAATACTTCAATGGAGAGGGATGGGCTAAGGACATACTTGAATGCCTTCCTGAACTCCTGTCCTAGGGACCCCATCTTTAAGAGGAATAGTTCAACCCATTAAATCCATTAAGAGCATTATAAATTCTGAACAGGCTTTTGTTTGGTAACTAAAATTTTGAAGGCATCTTCAAGTATCTAGGTTTCTAAAACCATGCTGTGAGACATATATCAGACATACTCATTTTCCCTCCAAATGTTGATAAAACATCATTATCTGATAATAAAAAGAAATAAAAAAAGCAACTTACTATAAACTCCCAAAACGTCAGCTACAGCAACATGTAAACTATGGTAGCGAATGACTTTTTAACTTGAAATAAATCAAGACCTACTGACTGACAGTAGCTAATTTTAATATAAATGAGTATTTACGACATGCAAGTCATGATGACTGCCTAGGATATCCACTTGGCTTGGACGGACATGAGTAAGGTACTGATTTTAAAGCTGCTGCAAAGAACAACTGAACTCTGACTTAAAGTTCTTCACTTTGGCAATGTTTATTTTTAGGAAGTGTATCAATGGTCACCGTCTTTTGCCTTGATGTCATTTCTAGAACAAGATATTGCATTCATTGTTGGGTGGGAAATTTTTTCCTTTTTTTAACAGAAAACAACCAGTGAAGATGTTCAGTTCACTGGTAGCGTAGGGACGCTACAATATTCCATATTTAATAGAAAGGGAAAAAGAGTAGTCAAAGACAGAATTTCCGTTGTGCAAAAAAGGTCAACAACTTTTATTTTTAACATTTCCTGTAGTCACTGTTACTTTAAAACTAAACATTACACATGACTTATTCTACCAGAGACTAAGGGCTTCTTTTATGCAAATCCACTTGAATTCACTGACATTTATCTTAATAAAAGCTCACGGACCTTAACCCCCTAGGAGGAAACAACTGTAGAACTGGAATGAAGTCCAAAAAGAACAAAAACAATGGTTTGGCAACTATCATTATGACTCAGAGGAAATTTATTAAGCACATCAAAGCCAAAGCTTTTCATAACAAAAAGAAATGCTAAGAATACATAAGCACATGCCTACAGGAATATTTCTTCAAAAATAACAGTAGGCTGTACTAGTACTATAGGACTGAAGACACTTACTGCATTAATAAAAGTATCCTAATGACTAACCTCAGGATTAACCAAATAACAGATCATAAGTAAAGCAGGTATTTATTTCTACATGGTGCATAAAACAGTAACAATAATAAACTCAAAAAGGAGTTCCACGTTAAATAGCAATTTCATTATCTCCCTTCCATTAACTTATTTTAAAAGAGAGAAGTGGTTTATGACTAACCCAACATATTATTTTGCTCTGCCAAGCTGCTCAGTCTTTGCTCATAAGAATAACAGATCTCCTCCTCAAATAACATGTGCATGAATAGGTTTTAACCATCTGAAACTTTATATTACAGCCATCTTTGATACCAGGATTCTGATGCCATGACCTCCAAGCTCCATGGGTATGGTCTTATTTTGTAAGTGGATCATCCTGACATTATCTTTAGAATCACCTTCTTGTAACTCAATTCACCGAGTTTGTAAAAGCAATTAAAAAAAACCAAACAACACAAAACACTATCAGTCTCGCAACACATACTACTAAAACATAGTACCCAAACAGAATCTTTTCTTAAAAAATAATAAATATCCCAGAGAATTACTGTTGTTATTGTAAGAAGCACCAACACAGTCATTTCAGTCAACACTAACTGGTTAGTGGTCTAATTTCTATTAATCGATTTTTTTTTTTCCTGAGTTTGAATAGATGTCCTATTCTTTCTTTCAGTTTCATTTTCTAGGAACAATGCAAACCAACTGTAATTCACTAAACATGAAAACACAAAAGCCTCTAATACTTGAAACAAAGAATAAATGCCCAAACCCTCCCGGTGCTTTGCCTCCTAATTCCTCATTTGTCGTATTAAATAAGACATTCATGCCTAAATAGCTTGCCTAATACAACACATTTCACTCTTTCTACAGAAGATCCTCCCAGGCAAGTAAATCTGAGAGTTTTGTTTTGTTTTTTTAATTAAGCTGATCATAGAATAAACAAGATTTTTTTTAAAAAGCCACAAATAAAGGTAAAAGCAAGCATTACTAGGTATTTAAACTTTTCCTTTTGACAAGTTTCTGGGATTTATTATGTAAACAAGCTCTCCTCCTTAAATGTGTGCTTTCATTAGCTTCTGCACTCAGTGCTATACATTATATCAAGCAGACAATCAAAGGAACTGTAAATATCTAGCAATCCCAGATCAGATAAAGCCATTTAGTGCTGCAAACAGGCAGCCCCACGATGCAAGGTGGACTGGTCAGTGGGCAGTGGCTGCATGGAACCTGCCTAAAGGGACTTCAGCTTTTTCCCACTATTAGAGCAACTAACACTTGGGTATTTGCACATGTAGTGTTAATTCCCAAGCTGCTAACCTTTTCCTTAGCTACTGTGCTTCTTGGGTAACATTATAAAACTGCGTTATCTCGCTGTTGGCAAAGCGAACAGGGTAAGCAAATCATTCTCTGCCTCAGGAAAATAAAGACATCTCAAGAGAGAAAAAGAGCTGTGAGGAAAAGCTGTCAAAAGGAGAAAAACCCAGTAATCCTCCTATGTAAAAGAACGCTTGATGCCATTTCAGTTTCTCACGGTGTCAGGTTCATCCCTGGTACAACTTCAGCATGAAAGATACGATCAGTCTTTTAAAAAATCACACTCAGCTTTCTGGGATAAAACAAACACAGTCAATAGGCCATTCTAGATAACCAATGTTTATCCCTTGTTTCTGGAAATACAGACCCCAGGAAAGATAAGCTAATATTCTAGAGAGTCCAAATGCTGGCACAGAGACTAATATAAGCTATCTGAAAGGGTAAAACTTGAATATTTTAAATGGTAATCATTGCACAGTATTTTACTAATATTGCAAAAGATAACAAGAAAATAATCAATATAGTTGGGAAGTTACTGAATTTGATTAGCCTAATGATTTAGAGAAAGTATATAAGAATATATTTACAGCAACATGATTTGTTCAAAATATCCATGCTATCACTGTACGTCTTTGAAAAATCCCAACACCCATGACATGCAAACCCACCCCCGAATGCAGACCAAACCACATCTAAGCAACAACATTACAATGTAAATCACAGTCAAATGGAACAATTTCCATTTACTCAGCAGAAAAACTCATCTGGATAGAGGTTATGCCCAACAAGAAAAACTGGTATTTTGTTCAATTCCCGTTCCCTCTGAGTGTCAGTCTCTGGCATTGTCACTGTGTTTTCTAGGATCTGCTGCATATTTGAAAAAGTTACTTAGTGGAAATACTTTAAATGATGAATGCTATGTACCACTATTATTAAACAACCAAATTTAATGCTGTTTCCATGCTACAGCTGAGTATTTTACTTACTGTATACATTTTTCCACTAACTGAATCTACTGTAGAGAAAAACCTCTCTTTTCTGCAACTGAAGTAAGGAACTGGAAGAGGGAAATAACCCAGCCTCTCATTGTGCTATGTAATCAGAACTGCTACTTCTAATTAAATTGCTAGCAAAGTGCTGGGGAAATAGTACCACTGTTACACCAAATTTATAAAACAGAAATTCATTACTCATATACTGTATTTGCCTACAGCCCTTTCAGCTAATTCCAAGAGCTCACAGCTAGTATTGAACAGCTCTGGGAGATGGAAAGGCTCTGTAGTTCGGCATAGGAAAAGGAAGACAGCACTTTCACTTTGCTTCCAAAACATCCGTGAGAACTGACACAGAATGCGCTGATAACACAACAAAAGCATCTCTCAGCAATTTCTGCTTCTTCCCAATGCAGCTCATCAGTTTCAAACCCAAATCCACATTTTAGTGCCTTTCATCACCTGTCACACAACTGGATGTATTCCAGTTTCCAGGGCAGAAAAACCTCCGGCAGTATTCTTTCAGCTGCCTATGGCCTTTGAGAGAAAGAAAGGTCTGTGACAGGAAGACAGCTTACAAAATAAACTCTTCAGAGTAATTCATTAACAGAGAAAGCACAGTAGGTAAGGAAAATTTCATACAGATTTCTTTAAAACCAGTCCCCTCCATCCTCTTGACACCCACCCTTTAAGTATTTATAAGCATTGATCAGATCCCCCCCCTCAGTCTTTTCTAGACTAAAAAGACCCAAGTCCTTCAGCCTTTCCTCATAAGAGCGATGCTCCAGGCCTCTAGTCATCTCTGTAGCCCTCTGCTCTACCCTCTTGAGCAGCTCCCTGTCCTCCTTTAACTGGGGAGCCCAGAACTGGACACAGTGCTCCAGGTGGGGCCTCACCAGGGTGGAGTAGAGGGACAGGATAACCTCTCTCGACCTGCTGGCCCCCAGGATGCCATTGGCCTTCCCGGCCACAAGGGTACATTGTCGGCTCATGGTCATCCTATTGTCCACAAGAACTCCTAGGTCTTTCTCCTCAGAGCTGCTCTCCAGCAAGTCAGCCCCCAACATGTACTGGTGCAGGGGGTTATTTCTCTCCAGGTGCAGCACCCTACACTTGCCTTTATTGAAGTACATCAGGTTCCTCTCTGCCCAACTCTGCAGCAGGTCCAGGTCTCCCCGTATGGCAGCACAGCCCTACGGTGTGCCCCTCCCACTGTTGTACCATCAGCAAACTTGCTGAGGGTACATTCCATCTCTTCATCCAGGTCATTGATGAATATATTGAATGCAAAGAATTTCCTGCTTAGGTAATTTTTACTTTATTAAAACCACGCTGACCAATCTGCTATGAACTTCCTGCTCTGAGATTTCCAAATTAATTGTAGTCACTCCACACCTTTATACATCATACTATTTTCTCATGGCTTAGGTAACTACACGTCAAAGAAAGCTATTTATTAGCTAAATTGGACATACATCATGACAATAATCTCACTGTCAAGGAGACCAGGAATAGGTTGATAGCAGAAAAAAAAATGGAATTCCCAAACTATGGCATGGACAGATGTTGATTTCTGGCACTTACTATTGCACCTACTTAGTACAACATAAAACAGTATGTAACACAAATACAGCTGACCAGATTTTCCTCTGAAATCTAAATCCCCTTTTTGCTCCTCAGGCAACATAAGAAAGAGTGTCTGCAAATAAGCAGGAAATTTCCTTTTAAAAAGGCAGGTCTCCGTTTCCATCTTTGCTCCTAATGTTTGCTTAAGTCAATGTATCAATGCTGATAAAGTTATTAGTATGCTGTGCAGCATCAGTCTAGCCCAGGTACACTTTAAGTTAGCTGTCTATCTTTAAAACACACTAGGGCTATTGCAGCTTTCTCAAGTCTTAAATAGCTTCCTCTCCCCACCCTTTCACTTCTGCGTAATAAGTACAACAAACTCCCTCATCCTGTGCAGCAGAATAAAGTGATAGTGCCATGGAAAACACTACTCTGAATTGCCTAACTTTCACATTCTTAAAGTCTGATTCATAAACTGTATTACCGCCGAACTGTGTGCAAGGTTATTACGCATCATGTATGAACGCAGTTGTCTCCAGTCTTCATCCACCCAGCTCCTGCACGTACACTACTGCAAAAGTAAAACCTGTGCTATGGAAGCTAAATAGGAAGAATCCAACTATGGCCTGGAGGTACGGTACAGCCACAAATTCTTGATTACCACTGGAATTACCAGCAACACAATTATCTCCTCCACAACAACATCCACGCTTATATGTGCACGTTCCTGAATTTAGTCCTGCACAAGGACAAACACTCTTCAAAAGGTTGATTTCTTTTTAATTTTTTTTAAATTAAGAATTTAGAGGAGCTCTTACTCAAAGAAGAGGTAATAGGTAAATACACAAAGCGAGATACTCGCACCCTTCCTTGGCAGAGGGCCTGTCACCATAGTCATTATTCTGGGAGAACTCTCACTGACGGAACTGCTCCACGCCACACAAATTATGAGTCATGCCACAGAAACTTGGCTCCTGGAGTTGTTTCCCATCTAATTAAAATTCACTCAAACATCCTACAATCTGGCTTTTACTACAACACTATCAATATCTGTGTCCGCTGCCAAAAGACTGTTCAGCACCACAAACTGGCTCCAGAGGTAGCATATATACATAATACCAAAAGAGACACTGAAAATCATCTATTTTGTTGCCTTTCTCCTCAAGGGACCCAGTTACAGGCAGCTAGAAATCAAGCTGCTGCTTTTTTTTTTTTTGATTTAAAAGGAATCAATTGAAGTAGCAGTAGTACAGTGTAAAAGAAACACATATGCACAAAGTAAACTGCTTCCATATATTACAGACTAGCCAAAAAGATTTATTGAACATGGCTTGCCTTCACTTCTTCCTCCCATGGGGTTTGTAAAAACCCTTCTGTTGCCTTTTATTTTTAATTGGATGTTTTGAAGCAATGTTTAGTTCATTTATCTTTATTGAGTTTAACTCTCTTGAGTATTTCCTCAATTGCTACATCTGTTTATAAAATATAGTTCAAAGACACCAGTGCAGATCTGGTGACCTGTGCCACTACCAGGCATAAAGGGATAAGACACCATACTACTGAGCCCAAAAGAGTCAACATGAGGATTTTTCTCTTGCAGAAAGGATTGCTTGGTTTTGTCTCTTCACGCAACTTTGTGGATTGGGCTGCAACCAAAGCCGGGGTCACTGTCTCCTAAGATTGTCAGATGGCTGCTAAAATGAAGTTACACTTAAAAGTACTTTGAGGCTTCCTATTTGTGCATACAGCTTATTCAGCATGCTCTAGCTACTAAGGAAAGAGTTGAAAATACTTGATGTTATTGTCTTGACCTCTGAAGAGAAAGCAATCTAGTCATCATCAGCAGAAACACATAAGAAGTAAAAACAACATTCCTATTGAGAATAGAAAAAAACCTCTTTAAAAATCTATAATATGGTAAAAGTACAAAAAAAATAGAGTAAAAGAAACATCGTTAAATCCCAGTTTCATAGCAAATACAGAACTTCACCTTCAGTCTGTTTAGTTTTAGTGCAAAACCAGTAAGCTCCGCTGTATGTCTACCACAAAGCACTTTGTTGTACAATCTATTTGAAACCCAACTAACTTGATTTCTGTACCTCTGTGAATAGCCTGATGTCCTATACCAGGAAAGAATCACAATCAACTTAATTTATGATTTCTCTACAAAATAAAGCTCAGGAAAACATCTCTCAGATTGCAGATGCAAGATTTGCATTTTCCTCTTAGTTTTCAAGCTGGAACAGGTTTATAAAAAGCAAAGCACAACTCTGTATCCCCTTCGTAAGGCTCCTCTTTCCCAACCACAGGCTTTGGGCCTAAATCCACTCTTGTGCATTGTGCACTCTGTTCTACATTCATAAACAAACCTGTGGACATAAAAGAAATAAAAACACCCCAAATTCATGAGATTTACTACATAAGCTGTGGATATAGAGGCAAAAGAAGTTCAGAACTGCCTGAAGAGATTTAAGATTCATCAGGAAGGCTATATAGCAGCAGCAGCACTTGCTCCCTGGAAGCAAAAGTTTTTTTTTCAGGTTACAGTAATAAAGGAGCCTATTTTAAAAAAATCTCTTCTAGACACTTATGTTTTTAAAAAAATCTAGTTTCTATACAGTCACTGAAAATATTGGTGATAGATAGTAAGATGACAGATAAGAAGTTAAGCAATTAAGATCTACTTTTGAGAAAATTGCTTAACAAAGTGTGTTTCATTTCACAAAATATACTAGTTCTCTATTCTTTCTCTACCAATAACAAGACAAGCTATTTCCTTTAACATTAAAAAAAAACCCCAAACCCACACACAAAACTCCCAAAACACCATAAGAAAACCCATCCAAAACAAGCCAAACCTTTTCTACAGGCAACAGCTATTAACTACATTTCTATGACAGGGAGAAACAACACAGATTCAATATTTTATCTATAGCCTTTCACTAGGTAGAAGACAGCAACACAGAGAACTACATTTAAACAACCAAAGAATGCCACAGAACACTTAAAAAAAATTAACTTGAAACCAGAAGCATAATATTGTACTAAGATTTAAATATTACCAAAACTCCATGTTGATGGTGTCACTGCCTTCTATAAAAAGTTTCTTCAGTTCACAAATAGCAAATTTAATGTTCAGATATCAAAAGAGGGTAGCTGAGCAATAACTTTTCTGCCTCGCTCATTGCTGTTACAATCAAGCACTAACCTGAACTTTTATCCTCCTCTACTCTCCAGGGTTTAGTGCAATTCAGAAGAGAAAGTAAATCCTGTAACCATTTCAGAGCCTCAGTACTAGACACAAAACAAAACCCCCAAGCCAAAAAACAGAAGCCATTTTCAACCCAGGAATGGGATAAAAGACTTTTGCCATATAGAGGCAGTCACTCTCTTAGGCAGAATGAACTATCTGCCTGTAACATTTTTTTCTCACCATAGTGGAATTTCCCTGAGAAAAACTTTCAGTCTGTAGTCTCATTGATTTATTTATTCGCATGGAATGTCACACTCTCAGAAAGTAATGGATGCAGACATATACTAATTTGTACTTTGTAATGATTAAGTACAGGAGAAAAATAGAAATAAAAGTCAACCTTGAGAATACTCTCCTGTTTAGTGTTTTAAAACATCAAAACGATACAAGCATGAAGCAGCAAGAGATGTGGCATCGGCAAAGATGAAACGACTGAGCAAAGGTGAAGGGCAAACTCAAACACCAGAAGCAGGCAAAAAAAGGCAAAAGCAAGCCACAGACGTGTCAAGAGCATGGGGAGTATGAACATATCTTAAAAGTGCTTGACTGCAGTACTAAAAGTAGTAACCGCTGAATGGCTTCCACTTTGCCTATGCACCTCAAGCTAGAGCAGCCTTAAAAAAAGAGAGTATTTTTAGACATTTCAGATTCTGCATCCACTGTGAAACTGATTTTTCATTGTGCGAGCTTAAATACTCCCACCTGCCCACAGAGGAAGAGGGAACACTGCAGTCATCTAGCACCAGTCTGACAACTTGTCACTAAACCCATCCCACAACCAAGGGTTTACTGATAGCAAATTCCACAAATCCACTTAGTTGGACTAAAAGAACAACATAACTCTGTTTTGACCATCTGGTAGAGCAAGTTTTCCAGCCCGAGTAAAATTGGTTTTCTTGTCTCAGCTAATAGTGTTGAACAACCCTTTTGGAGTCAGGCTTCAGGGCTAATGACAGAAGCATAACCAGGGAGTATGCTTCCTCCCCAGAGACTGCAGAGACTTCACCAATATTAATTACGGGTAATATAAACCAGACTATTTCTTTAAACTTTAAAAATCACTTTAGACAAATTTTGAGAAGCATTAAGAAGGAACTGCAGAAAGCTACAAACACAGATGATTATCGTTCTGTTACTTAATGTACAGCATGCAGTGAAGTATCTCGACCTCTCCAAATTTTGAAAAGACCCGCAACAGCTTTTGAGTCACTTCACTGGCAAATGTGAAGAGCATTTCCTGTACCAGAGTCATAATGAATTTAAAGAGAAAAGTCTAGGATCATATACGTATTTAAAAAAATAAAAAGGACATACCCACACCCACCTTCCTCCAACCCTCACTACACTGCTTTTACAGCATAGTAGATGTACATAGTAACATACAATCTTACATAAAAAAAGGGCCAGCTATTAAGGATTTAAATAAGTAAGACCTTTCTCTCAGGGAAATTAATCTATAAAAATTCAAGCAAAAACTTTAAGTAGAACAGTTGCAAAGTTAAATTATTTCAGTGACACAAACTACTGAGACTGCCTATGGCACTAAGTGGTCCTTTTAAAAATACATTAATTCAAGGGCATTTTCAGCAATCCCTGTCTAAATGCAGTTTTGGCAATGCTGTGACATTTCTTTCCTATTTTTCTCACTGTTTTGCAATAAAATAAATGCTTTCCCCTAAGCAGCAACTTTTAGAATGTATTTTAAAGAAGGCTGCACCACTCTTAGTAGTGGAGTTTCCATACTAAAAGTATCTGGTTTCAGAATTCGCGAACATGTGAATTCTACATTGAAATAGAAAACTTCCCAACTCCAGTGATTTGCAAGCTTGAATTCAGAAACGGTGCTCTTGAAAAGAGCTATTTTACAGCTTCAGGTGTAAGTGAAAAGCGTCCTTAGAAGCTGCCACCCACTATGTGCAGTTTTAGCAACTCATCTTTTAAGATTAAGAGACATGTTTATTTTTATCCACTTAGCATCTTTGATAGATTATGAAAATTAGCAGCTTGGCTGTGAGTAGCGCATTACTTAAATGTGCAATTGCTTTGTCAAAAAGCAAAACAAAAATGTGCTAATGAGGCTTGTGTTTTCAGTAGCTATATACCCATAGGAACATTTTAATACAGTAAAAGGCTGAAACAGAAGCACTGAAATACTTCAGTAGGACTTGTAAGCACTCACAGCTTGAAGCATCAAGCAAATGAAACTAAAAGAGAATCGAGGGAAATTGACTGTTGCATCCCTTGCTGAGCTTTCTGGTACAGGAAACACATACGGCTTCTGAGTTTCCAGTATCATCTATGGCAAGGGAGGCACCAAAATGTCTATGACATTTGCGTCTCATTTCAAAAACAGTTGAACCTTCCTACATTCTTGATTGATCATTTTACTTGAGAACACAGAATTTTAGACAAGTTAGATTACCTGAGGTGATACCACCCCTCTTGCTCCCTTTTTCCTTCTCCTTCCACTTTTTTGTACCACAAACTGCTCTTAAAGTTTCTACTCTGCTCTTGCCAAATAAACCTCCAAGTAAGCCTCAAAAGCTTCATTCACAAAAATCAAGGTTTTTTTCCAGTCAGGTGCTTTATTACTTGGTGTCTACCAATCCAAAATCCAGGATGAAAAAGTGGAGGAGGAGAGGAGGCTGCTCTTTTTCTTACTGTTTTGGAGGTTTCCCCATATTCTTTACCATAGTTAATGATTACCATAATTAAGAACCATTCAGTGGCAGCTTCCCTCCATTCCCTCAGCATTTTCTCTGTCATTTTAACATCATGTAGAGTTTAGTGCACGACCTAGTTCAACACACACTATGAAAAGCATACAATGTACATTAGTGGAAGTTCATAGAACAAGTGGAAGTTTGTGGCTTCATACAGGCACACTGACACTATACCTTCACACTAACACCTGGCAGTGTATTTAAATGCTTATGTATGAAGGGACTCTCACACAATCCCAGTTTCATTTATAAATATGTTAAATAAAACATATCCTTTCAAAACTTGCAGAAGATCAATTTTCTGTCACAAGCATAGGCATCTAAAGGCGGTTCTTCTCAAGGCAGAGATCTGTAAGGGACAGCAAGTACTTACAAAAACAATGTAACTCTACATGAAGCTCATACTCGTCAAGTGCCTATTTATGCATTCCTGTCTCTTAACTCTCTCTCAAACACTGCAAACAGAACTTACAGATTTTCAAACCTGACTATTGCTGAACAGAAGTGTGGAATTTCAGCACTGAAGAAAAAAAGCCACAGATTTAGAAAACTGAATGTGGGTTTTAGGGTCTGTCTTCATGCTCAAAATTGAAAGCACCAATTAATAACGTCGAGATCTGATGCCAGAAACAAGGCATTCAAGACAGTAATTATCTTTGTTAAGTATAACCAGGATGGCATTAGATTTGGTAGCATAAAAATGCAGATATTATGGCACATCTTATATAATTGTTTTGATCCTACTTTGAGAAGAGCTTTATAAAAATAATGGAACAGAATAACTTGCACTGCCTTGGCTTCTATATCCACACAATCTTTGTAGCAGAATTAACACTTCTATGAAATGTAATCTCATCACTGAATTCGAAAATCAAGTTGTATCGTTACCAACAAAAAAAAAATTAGCAAAAAAAATCATGTCTTTATTTATATTTCTACCTGCAAACAACTTTTTCTATGCAACTGACTCCTTATAACTAAGGAATCAGGCCAGTATTCTTACTGCTGATGCACATAGGAAAATCACAGACAAAACGTTTTGAATACAAACTCCTGCAGTAAAAACAGGAGTGAAAAGCAGCAGAGAGGTACTGTTGCTCTACAAAATAATGTTTCTCATCCTGCTGACCACATCAAGTCACCAAAGAGTGATCTGAAGCACTTCCAGGACTATAAAGTACACGGCCAGTTGACTCAATGTACTGAGCTTGGTCACGAGCACCGATCAAATATTACCAGGTAACTCCATCACATGTCTCTTCCTCATTCCACCCGTGTGCCTCCCCCAGCCATCCTTACCTTACAGAGAATCAATGCTCCCAACATGTACAGAGAAAATGTCCTGCACTGCACCTTGACTGATACAAAACTTCTTACCCAGCCACGTTGACAAGGGAAAAGGGGAGGATATGTAGTCACTCTCCTGAAGATGGTTTTAGTCTCCTACTGCCACATGTAGGAGAATCATACAACCTAGAAGATTCTATGATTCTATGTGCTATGTAAAAGCTTCAATTGACAGCTGTTACATTGGCATGTGACAGCTGTGCCTAACTTTATTGAGCTTCAGATACTACTTACGGTAGTTGAGAATGTGTTTAAAAAAAATAATAAAATGCATCCCCACAAAAAAGATTCAGTAATGGCCACAAACATGGACAGGCAGATGACAGAAAAAAGCACTGAGAAAGGAGAAAAAGTGTAGAAAGACCTAAAGGAAAAAGAATGGACAACTGTGAGACTGAAGAAAAAGCAGCTCCTGCCTCCAACTTTAAGAAGGAAAAGCTGTAGTTTTGAAGGCAGACAACAGTTTCAAAGCAGCTCCACTGGTCCTTCATAGCTAGATCAGAAGAGAGAAGGTTTCCCTGCTCTCTCGAGCATCTTCCATCAACTGTTGTTACATGTGGGTATGTGACACTTGTAAAATAAACAGACTTTAGAAACTTATGACACCATGTTCAAGGACAGAGAGAAAAACATGATTTCAGGACTCCATCACACTGACAGTGTTATCCATAGCTATTAGTCAAAGGAGCCGAGATCCCTATGGATCCTTGCTTTCACTACTGAGCATTCTGAAAAAGTGAATTGAATTATGCGAGGAAAGCATCCATATGGATATTCAGGGATGTGTTTGGTATTAGGAGAGGCAACTGGGAAGATTTTGAGAAATCAGGCCTAAAAGGAAAATCTACTATGCTTCAGATTCTATTTGATCTGAAAACACTTTTTCTAATAAAAAAATGCTAATGAGTAAATATATTTCTAGTTTGGTATGACTGGTAAGGTCAGAAGGCAGCTGACAAAAAAACCCCAACCATAGTGCCTCTTGAAGATTAATGATCAGCTCTATACAATCAAATCCAATCAACAATTATTTATAGACTAATCCAAATGCATGACAGCATTCCTCCACCAGGATGTTGGATTAATTCAATATTCTGTGCCCGATTCCTTTCTGTAGATGTACAATAAGCAAAATCTGTAATGCTGTATTATGAAAACCAGCCCAATTCTCAAGTACATTCATTCCTAGAGTATGACCCTCATCAAGGATGCTGTGAAGGTGTGTCAAGCTTCTGAGTTAGCACATAGTGTGTAAAACAGTTTGTCTCGGAGTTTTTTTATTCACATGACAAACTTCCAGGCATCACTGCCCATGCACAGATCTTCTTCCTGCTTGTTTCTTTTCCCCATTCCCATTTCTTATACGAAGGAGGAGAAGCAGCAATTACAACCAGTTTCACTTTTGTGCCCAAGAGGTACTCAGCTTTTTGTCAGCAAGAAGAGATCCATCCTCCTCAGCTCACCTTCTCCCAACAACCTCCAAATCCGCCACTGACCCCTAACCCCACCACACCAGGTCCATGACCAGCAATGCGTTGTCTTTCAGATGTAAAGAAGGCCTCAGCTGCAAGCTGCCTAGCAAAACAAAACAAAAATATTTCAAACCAGAAACTCCCTGTGTCACGCTTTCAGCTAATAAGCATTTTCTCCAAAAAAATAATACCATCAGCAAATTTATTACCAGGTGCACACTAAAGGTCTCAAGTATGAAACAAGCTTATTCAGCATGGAAATTGCTGACCCCATTTTGCATGCTGTCATTTCACAACAGTAATACAATCTTTTAGTGATTATCAGACTTAACTTCAGTTAAGAAAGGCAAAAAAACCAACCTTGTGGATTGCCTCAGGGATGATACATCTTAAAACTCAAGTCATTCAACTACTAAATACTGGGAGTTCACAGCTTCTCTTAAGAAGTTACAGAATCACAGAGTGATTCAGAGTGGTCAGATTGTGAAAGGATCTTAAAGGTTTGCCATGGGCAGGGATGCCTTCTACTAGACCAGGTTGCTCAAAGCCCCATCCAACACTGATGTCCCCTTACAAGAGGCAGTTTGACATATGTCAGTTATTCTGATGATCTTCATAAATAAATTTCAAGCAAGGTATAAAAAACCCCACCTATACACACTTAAGAGTTTCATGAATGAAATGTGTGTGTGTGTGTCTGTATATACATGTATGTGTTTATCGTTCCTCCAGCCACCCTGGCAAGGATCGCTCTTTCACATCTTTGATGAACGTTCTACCTGTTACAAAGCCACTGCGGAAAACTGACATGTTCCCTAGCAAGCACCGCAGGCTGGTACAGCACTGTAAGGATAACACCAAACACATGAAACAGATGTTATCAAGGTCTAGAATTCAGAGATTTTGAGTCAACAGAAGCCTGGACTTCAGAGGATGTCACACAAAAAAAGACTTCCCAGATTCCAGAGGGATGAGAGGTAGATCAAGCAGCTATCTGGCTAACCATCATCTATGAATTATGAACAGTAACTCTTCTGTATTACCTAGAATCATTAGTATAAAAGATCAGACCGTTTTGATTCCAGAGAATATGTTATTACTATAAAACAAATCTTAACTGCTACAAATTAATTTTAAACCATAATACTGAAAAAGATCATGTACAGATGACCTGTAATAAATATTTTAATCCAAACTTGATTACCTAAGAAATTCCCATTGTAAAATACTGAAAGTGATGTCCATTTTCATTTAGAAAGTAATAAAACCAATATTCAACTGGAACAAAATATAACCCAGCAATAATTAAAAAAACTATAAAACCTAGCCAATTATATTTCGCACTCAAAACTTCACTTAAGGTATGAAGCATTATGTCCTATCACCAAAATGGAAGTATACTAGGACAGAGGTATGGTCAGCTGATGAGACTAATTTAATTACAAATTTATATTATATATTTAATTAGTCAGATTATTCAAATAACTTTACTCTGGCAGAAGATGAAAATGAACTACTAAATGGGGGAAGAAGGGGAACCACTAACAGGAACTGAAAAGATAAAGAGCTTAAAAATCAACTTCTCTGCTAACAAAAGCACAATAGACCAAGATGTTGTGCAATGTTGGCAATGCACCACTCTGCAGACAAGGCCCATGGAAAGTTATATGTGGAAACAGGCAATTTTGAACAGAACTAGGCCAACAAGCATTCAACATACTGAAATTTTCCAGACAAAAAGCTACAAAGAGCCATAAAAAGGTCTCATTCCTCACTGCATAAAAGATATGGCTGTTCTAACTGCACATTGCCTGAAGCAGCCACTATCTGACTGACCCACATCCATTTTATTCCTCAGAAGAATGTGCAGGAAGTTTTGTTGGACATCTAGCAGTGACATCCCAGTAAGAGAGGCCGAATAGAACACAACTGTTTAGTTGCTACGTGTGTCAACTGCCAAGGGCCCAAGATCTGCCTTTCCTTTGGAGAGCCCTCTTAAATTCATACAGGGATAAAGAACACTGCTCAACCTCTTTTAATTATCTGAAGAGCTATTTGATACATTAATCATTACAATTACTAATATGAATTAAAGGCATGAAGAATCCTTTGCAATTAACAGGAGTATTTGACTACAATAAACAGTATACCTATACACTGCTGCTCATCAGTTAAACTAAATTTATCTCAGAGTGTTTCTCAGCAATTCAGAAAAATGCTTACCCAGTTAAAGCCCTTCTGAAAAATGACATTTTTGTATGCCACTAGAGAGACTAATCTAAACGATACACAAAATTACAATAAATAACAAACTTATTGAGAGCTTTGGCAAAGCAGAAGCCAGTTACTAACACATTCATTAGGAGCCACTGAACCTATCACAGTTCACAAATCTCATGCATTTTGCTGTCAAATGAGCCAACCATTTCTAGGGTAAGTGAAAGATTAGAACTTACATTTAAACCAGAGACTCTCTCTACCCCCTCTTTAAAAAAAAATAAATAAAAATTGCACTGACACAAACATGTATAAAACTGGTGAAATATCAGAGAATTTCAGAAAAAAAAAATCTTTTATTCATTGTTTCAATTAAAATGCAGTAATTTGTACACATTTAAATTATCAGGTTTGCTAGAAAGGACATGTGATAATTAGTTTGTCCAAAACTTCTAATTTTAGAATATATTTGGATAAGTGCCAAGAACAGTCCAATCATTCTATTGCTTTATAAACTCAGGAAAGTAAATAAGGATACAAGTTTAAAGATCCATGCCTAGCTGAAGACCCACAGTAGAAAAATAACACTTTAAAAAAAAAAAGAAAGGGAAAAACCCTCCCCCAAAGGTGTCTGAAATGCAAACCAATTCACAACTCTTAACAAATGATACATCTGATACATCTGATTTGCAGGTAAACTGCTTTGGCTTTGAATCTCATCTAAACTTCTTTCCTTGGTTTATTTGTAACAATTTAAACAAATCTATTTTGGCTACTAGCAGAATGAATCCATGTTCAGTTAAGGAACCCATGATCCAAAAGGAAACACTACATAACTTGGTTAATTAAGTAATTACCTATGTATTTATCCCTCAGGACTAATGAATCCAAGAATAAACTGGGCCCAAACTGAAAGTCTCCTACTGTACAAGGCTGGTCAGCTCACTTGAACTCACCGATGTAGTTCTGAACCCTCACTTGCACATACAACTTCTGTAAGTTACACATATCTTAACCAATCTTTGCTCACACTGATATTAAATACTGTTGAATGCGCATATGCACATCAATATGTAAGTAAGGTCTTAAATATTCTTTGTCAATATGTGATTCTCTGGGCTCATTTACTCCATCTCAACAGCAGAGTTAAAACGCTTACCGCTTCCAAGGCGACAAAATTATTTTTCACCAACTATTTTAGTTGGTAAATAAATGTAGTTTAGTTTACTACTAGACATAGTAAACTTCAGACGTTTTTAGGGCTATAGTTTTGGAGGTTCATCATTTTTCCCCACCGAGTCAACCAACCTTTCTGGAAGTGAAAACAGCAACTGGACACTAATGAGCTGCCTGCATGCCAAAACATGCCTGAAACTCATTCCAGTACACAACTGAGTGCAAGTTGCTGGCTACTGCCTGAAGACCAGCTGAAATATAGAAACTGTATTACTTTTGCATAGATAATGGAGGGAATCAGCTGCAGTATATAAATTTCAATTCTTGTGTAAGCTTTCAGCCACATCAGCTCTATATTTAAGTTTTTAAAATTAGAGTCTTTTTCCTTTATTTAAATAAAATAACGTCAAGGTTTTCCAGTTAATTTGGCAACCCTCATATAAGCGAGTTGTTTGTAACCACTAATCCCACTGCATGAACCAGCATTTTCCTTATTTACAGAATTAATACTTCTAATTCATCAAGCTAAATGAGCCATGGTTTGATTATACAATGCTGATTTACTCTATGTAACTAGACATTATTAAACAACTAATTTTCTTCATCATTCCCAACCTATTGGGAGACTTTCCAAAGCTGAGAAATTTGGGCACCTTTGGCATCGCACCAGTGTTTTAACATCTGATCTGATGTTTGCTGTACACAAACAGAAGACTGTCACAAAGAAACACAAGCTGACCTTTTGGTCCCGATGCAAGTGAAACAGCTGTACAAACCCTAAATTAATAGGTTTACACAATGCAACATCATCAAATGAAACAAACGAGTACTTAAAATTCAATTTAATTTAATTATCTAAGTAGTTTATCTGGACAAGATTTTATTCATGTCCCCACTTGACATGTTCACGGCTATTTTAAATACAAACAAGCTCAGAGAAAACACATGGTAGTTATTGTTTGCTTTGACGTTGTTAAGCAACTGGAAGTTTATCAGGTTTCTACAGCCAATTAATTGTCCATCCCAACTTAGCAGAAAGCAAGATCAATGGGTCAAACCCTCAAATAACTTTAAGCTCTGCACATAAGGCTTTGCTTGCTGCTACCAGAGAGCTCTGATAACTCTCACAGGGAAAACAGAACAACAAATACAGCCCACACACCTTTACTGAGATTTCCCTCTGCATTTGTACTCCAGTTCTTTCAGTGGAGAAAAAACACAGTCCACTAGGACAATTTGAACTCTTCTGATGTAGAAATCCACCAGCAGATCCCAATGAGAATAGCAACAGCTGATCTGAATTTGCTGTGCCATGCTGTACAATAGCCAGAGCAGAGGACACTTAAGAAGAAATCACTTTCCCCAACACCACCCTTTATGTTACTGCCTGTACGAGTGCCAGCAACCTTCAGTGGCTTTAGGAGCTTGATTTTTACTTTGTTGAATTAGAGAGGACGAAGAGCCATCACTATATGTAACACACTAGTATAGCTTAGGAAAGCAAAGCAGGAACTAAGGCTTGTTTGTTTTAATAGGAACACATTGTACCAACTTATCAGTAAATGCACACCAGTCCACAAAGACAATCATCACATTTTCTCACGATTTTCATCTAAGATTACACTGAATTAGAGCAACATTTTTAAGAACATATTAAGACTATGTTCTTTTTATAAGGTGTCCCACTAAGAAAAAAGCGTAAGCTCCACAGAATTAACCAAATCAAGCTTCTGCACCTCACAGGAAAAAACAGCCTCCAAAGTTACAGAGGAAATACAGCCTCATGCTGGATACTTCCAATTTCTCTAGACCCTGTGTTTACCTTCAGGTAAACTAACATCCTCCAACCCCTTCTGATCTCCAGGATGCATTTCTAAACCAGTACAGCACTACACAGAATACAACTATACCTCTGTCACTGAGCTAAGCTACCCAATGTCATGACACATCCTGAAAAGGCTAGAGAATTCAGTGTGCAGAAGGATTCTGAAGCTACAAATCAGGTGCAGCATGTAATAGAGTAACATAAACTCACTACTCCACGGTTAAACTGGTGTAAAATTTATAGAAGTTGTCCCCCACCCTACAGTATTTGTTCAGAGTGCAATAATGTGAGATAGTATCAACCATCTCTCACAGAAGATTGTAAATTTAGCCTTCCACTTATAAATTACTTCAATAAACACACAGAATTTAAACATGCTTACCTTTTTCAGATGCACACCTTCCATCATCCTTATCCCCACTCATATTTTCTTCACTATTAAACTACTTCAAGAACTTTAATTTCCAATTTCCCTCAGCAACAAGAATTCCAGGCTACAGTCTGACATTTTGCTTAATGGGCTGGCTACCATATAGATAGCACTTCTATTTAAAGATACATTTTTAATTGTGCGCTCATATCGCCGTTTAACATAACCAGTTAGGGGTCTGTGTCAGTATTTCTGCTTATAGCTCAAATTAGGCAGTTCAAAAAGTTTAATGGGATGCAGAAGAAGGGATTCCAGACTGAACAAAATTGTCTATTCATCCGTAACAATGAGATTTTACTCCTTTATCTCTTTTGTTCTTTAGTTCTAAAAATTCAAAATAAACCCCTTAATTTTAACAGATAAAAGTAAAATGCTATTCTGATACCAATTAAACATTGCACATCTGTGCATTTTAAAACTTTCCATCTACTACCTATTTGTCAACTTAGGTTTCAGCACATCTCAAAAACGTGTTCACAAAATAGCTACATTTGGCTTTCAAAGCGCTGGGCTAGTCCCATTTTGGCTTTAACAGCCCTAAGCCTCTGACAATTCCCTGGTGCAAATGCTCTGTCAGCTACACCAATTTTCGGAAGTGATACTCCATAGGCTTTCAAAACCAGTTCTGATACCCCATTAAAATAGACAAGTGTCATCTTCTCTCCATTTGGGAGATGGAGACACAGTGAGAGAATCTAAACTGAGAGGAAGACGGGTGTCTTACTGTCATCTTCCACTGAGTGACATACAAAACGTTTCTAATGTAAAGTGTTAAAAGCAAGTTGGAAATCAACGGCTGAAGACGACACACACACCATGAAGCATAAGAACCTGGAAGGACTGGCCATGCTTACTACTGCACAGTAGATAAACCCAACTGTGAAAGAAAACAGTCAAGATCCAAAGGAAAAACACCAGGAGAAAAAGACTGTCAGAAGTAAGTATTTCAAATCTGGACCCAATGAAGACAACTCAATTATCAAAAGGACTGGGATATCACCCAGATTGAAACATGGAGGACTTATGCTCAAAAAACATTCCAGGAGCCACCAAGAAAAAGACTTCCAAGATTGAGTTAACCTTTGATCAGAAAAGCTTGTCTAACTCACATTCACTCAGTGTTAAAATACTTCGGCTCTTCAGATGACTCTAGAGATTAGCACGTCAGTAAACAGTCAGTACAGTGAACATGTTGAGAAGCTTGTTAAGGTAGCTTTGCTGAAAATCACATTATGATCATACCCAGAAGAGGAAAAAGAAAATCCAACAAAAAACAACCCACCTCTAAGCAATAATTATTCATGATAGTTCATAATTTAAAAAGTACTATCCGGATTTGCCTGTATATTCACTTCCTCCACGATACATGAGAACTACAGGGTATCCCATTCGCTTTTGTCCACAAGCAGTTCAGCAAGATTTTGGTTCGCAGTTTGGGCAAAAGATATCAAAGTTTCTTGAGGAAGTTTCTCAATTTTCCATTTTCTCCAGAGGAGCTGTTATTTTTTCTGTTGCATTTTTGGTTTTATTTCTCCCCTTCCTTTCAACAAAAGGGAACCCTCCCCTTCCTCATCCGAAGAGCTCGCTCAGCGTGTTTCGTTGCACTTCCGAAATTGTCAAAATGTTACAAATCTCTTCATCTCCTGACTTGTTCAGAAAAAAAGATTCTACTTCACCTAATTACCCCAAAAGAAGCTTTTCTGTCTTACCCGTGCCAAAATTTGTGAAGTTAACAAAGTACTTATCCAGAGATATCTAGCTTCATTTGCAAGTATATAATGCACAAAATTATTTTATCCAAACTTGCTAGCCATTCTTTGAAATTATTCTATTACCCAGTGATATTCTGTTATCCTAAGGGAAACTGAGGCCAAGTCTGTTTGTGTAACAGTAACAAGCTTCATAAAGAGAAAGCATACTGGAAAGTCTAAAAACTCAAGAAATTATTTACTAGGTTAGTATTAGTTACTTGAATTACTGCTTTAAAAAAGTTAAACAGCTTTTGGCAAAAAGACAAGATTTATTTCCCAGTTTTGCCAGAAAGGTAAGAGCAGCTAGGATAGACTTCTTAAAAATAGCCTAATATTAATAACTTAGCAATTTCTTTTAAGAACAGTTTATGTACCAAAAATAATAGCTGAATAACTTCCTCAAATAATTTGTACATCTATGCAGTAACTAATGATAGCTTACAGGCACACTTAAGTATGGAAGGAATGGTAGTCTGAATATTTAATGTGAAAATGACCTTAAGCTACATGAGAAAGAATTCTCAATGAAAACTGAAGTGGTAATTTCCACTTTTCAGTTAAGTAGCCTTTTCAGAGACTGTTGTTCTTATCTTTCACATGTGCTTTTTACTGTCCATCCAAAAGTCATCATTTGATTTGAATGCAAACACTCATCTTTTCAAAGAGTTTCTTGTGATAATATATACAAACATATACTAGGTAACTACAGCAGGAAAACATCCTTTCCACATTACAATCTGCCTCCTAGAATGAATGTGTTCTTGTGGTAATTCTGTGCAGCACAAGGACATTTTCTGTCCCTTGAAGGTTGACTCCATAGTGTCAAGGCAAAGCATCATAAGGAACATGAAGCAGCTAATATGCTTTCACAGCTTTCCAACATCATCAGTAAAAAGCCCACACTCTTGTGCCATCCTCGCCCCCTCCGTTTGCTCTTTTCTCCTGCTACATTTTATGTTCACAAGCGTCTGTCTCACACAGAATGTAGAAATGTAGGAGGAGAGGTGAAAAAACCAAACCTAACAGGGCTACTGCTTACAAGAAACAAATATACCATAGGACTATATACAAACATTTTGCAAAATTTGGAGACGCCCAATGGTTCAATTTCCTTACCAACCAAATGAGCTTGTAAAAGCCAATATAAATATCCATTTCGGCCTCTAAGAAGGCATATGTTGTTAATGCTGTACCTATAAATATCTTGAGGGAATAGTTGTGAAGGAAAAGGCCTGTGCAGAGCAACTAAGGAGCTTATCAGAGAGAGATAATCCCTTTCAGGAACATGAAAAGACATTGAGAAAGGTGAACAAGCATTACAAGACACGTATTTAATGGATAACATGTGGCACCTCAGTAGATCTGAAAACTAGGAACCATGGCAAGCATCCTGTCCGACTGTCATTAAGAGGAGCTCAATTCAGTAATCTCCACTGCACACCTTCTTCACTCACAGTAACTGCATCATTTACAAATCTCACTGCAAACAGAAATACATCATCCCAGGCAGAACCGCTCATTTATCAAATGAGTATTTTTGCAGCAGTTAAGCTGCACATTATTCCCCAACTTTCGAGATAAATTCTGTCAGAAATAACAGTTCAAATAACATCATAGATGTTCTATGGTCATATGATCAGTCATTTTAAATAGTGTGCCAAATATGAACAAAATTAAGACAAAAAAGGTCTTTCACCTTTCATCACCATTGCCCTTCCCCCATTAAAAAAATACGTAATATTTTCCAACATCAATTACTTCTGGTTTTTCAGTTTTTAACATCAATCAAAGCATTTCATCCTTTTCAAATGTTGAACAGTGCTCTAGGCTATTTTTAGTCAACTAATAGCATAAAATTATTCCATTGAAAGAATGTTTTATTATGGCACACGGCAAAAAGACCAAGAAGTAACACAGATTAACACAGTATTACACAGACACCAGAAGTAATTCATTTCTGAAAATGAAACAACTTTTTAAATTACTTGGTTTTGAAACATCTTAGACTAAAACAGAAGCCTAGATTTCCTTCTGCGTGTTGTCAGAACTCAGAGATGCTAATCCAGAAAAACACTACTACACCTCTGGTGCTACACCTCAACCCTTCAGATTTTTGATGGATTTTATATAATAGTGTTTATAAGTGAAGCTTATAGGGACTGTCATACTTGTGCCTTATCAGCAGCAAGAGAAAATATTACTCATCATACCACTGTAGAAGACCCTTAACATGATTACACCTGAAGCTGTGGAAACTGCAGCGGACAGGCAGAGTACCAGCAAGGTGCCGAATGTGCATATCTTGCTTGTTACTCTGCTAAACACTCCACAACTGTTAGAAAGATCTCTCACTCTGCTTCCCAGTGCCACTTACACAGAATTCCCTGTCTCTATGTCACAAAGGGAGATACGAGGAAGAGCCACAAAAGCTTGAGAGGAAAATGATTTAATCAAACCAGTCATCAGTTTACAGCTTGCATGGAAAGCTCTTGCACAACAGTGCACGGAAAGGACAACTAACCTCAGTTAAGATCCAGGGACAGCAATCTCATTTCTCTTCTTTCCTCTTAATAGCAAACCTGCCACATGGCTTTTTAGTTAAGGCCCACATTCTAATAAGATTTTTGGCAGCATTATAAAAATAAAATAGTAGAGATGCTCAGTTCCATCATTATTAAATTGCACACTAGCTTTCTTGGCCTTTTGACTTTCATAGTGAACATAAATAATATTCATCAAGTCTAAATTAACCCTGGTAAATTGTTCCATGTGTTATAGAGATATATACATATATAAAACTTCACATTTCAAATTACTCAAACTGCTAATAGGCATTATCTGCCAAATGTATCACATGCACTAATTACCTGTACTACTAATACACATTTATTGTTATTATAAATATGCAATCATTGAGCAAACCAAGAGGATCACTATTCTGGGTTTGAAACGGATTTGAAATTCTGATTTAGCAGAGTATGTAACACAAGCAGACTTCAGGTATATTTAATCCCATGGGTTATTCATAGGCTTTGAGGTAAAGGATTAATTATCATGCTGAACTAGGATCAAAAGTTTCCTAAGTAACACTGTTTTACCACCTTATAATTTGATTATAATTAATATTATGTAGTAGCACATTTCACTAACACTAGAAGCACTATCGCCAAAGTCTTTGGGAAAATGACCGCGTATATCTCTTTCTTGAAGTAAGCCTTCTTTCCAAGCTGCTACTGAGTATCCCATGTAATACAGCAGATTTTGATATTACTGGTATTCTAGATGTGGGGAAGTATAAGCTTCGGTTATTTACTTCAAAATTAGAATTCCTCATTGGAAAGCTGTACGCAAATCATGAATCAAATAGCCTGGTAGCAAATATTTCAAATATCTAAAATCTTGCGTAGTTCAAGTAGTTGAAAGTGTACATTATTTCTGTGGTGTAAGTTGGCCTGACTGGATATTGTCCTGATTTTAGGAGAAGAGAGTCATTTGGGACAATTACCTCCTGTATTCAGCGGAGAAGCAGCAGCAAGACAAACAGTACTTAGCACTGGGCACAAAGGGAGTTTTAAACACGTTGTCTGAAAATTCTTTCCATAGTGCATTTACTAGAAACAGTGAATACGCTCTAGTAATCAGAACAGTTACAGATATCTTCAGTTGGCTCAGCATTGCCTGGATGAGTGGCAGCAATGCTATACATACATAAAATGTTTGTGACATACCCTGCAATTTTCCTATCGGCTCCGGTGTTAAGGGGGATAAAACACTGGCAGATTACTTCCAGTGGCCACTTGCTGTGTAACACCATTCCAAATCTGAGAAATGTACAAGTAATTGTTAAAGTTACATGTATGTTTTTAGAAAGGAATGGAAACAGCAGTTCTACAGTCAGCATTATAGATTTCACCCACATCCTGACCAATTTATTATCTCCCTGGATTCAGTGGAAGCTAGTGAAGGGATGACCCTCAGAATCCTATGCTTAGTTCGACACAGAATACAGTATTACAATCTGAATATAGAAATATAGAAATACAGAAACAGAATTACTAACATCAGTTCAATCATGTGCTTATTTTTTTAAAAGGCAAAAGACAGTTTTGAAATCAGCCCTCTATATTGTGAATTTTTATAGTCTTCCCAAAGGCAATTATTTGATGTTCAAGGGAAATCATTGGAGAAGTACACGAGAATGAAAAATATAATACAGTATTTCCTAAAAGAAACATCAGAAATCAAAAGTTAAAGGAAATACTTGGTTTTTTATTGCAACTTCTTTGGCAGAGGATACAAGAGAGCCATCTGCCATTTTAATAGCATTGCCTCCCCATCTGTCCTTGGCACTGAGCAATTGTATACATCCAACAGTTTCACAAGTTATTCTTTAAAGTTAATTCTGCTGAGACAACGAATCAGAAAAACGTATTTCAGAGGAGGAATCATCTATTACTGTGATTGCACCAAACACTGCCCACCACAAGCATACACCAGAAATGCAGCACTAAATGTTGGCCATGACACTGGTGAGAAACACGGCAAAAAGCTGACATCCCAGGCACCAATTCCGCTGCCCTGCCCTGTGGCTCTGACAGACACACGAGATTATGCCAAAGCTTGGAACAAAAAGATCAGATAAAGCAGAGTTCATCATAGATTCTTCTCAGAGCCCCACCTTGCTGCACTTCCAAAGCTTTACAGGCTTTTGCCACAGATGATTATTAGGGCATTAAAAGAAGTTCTTTCTAAGTTGTTGCATGCTTCAGCTTTCTAATTACCATTTCAGCAGTAAAGATTTCAAGAAAACTAGTTTCTGAATTTTTTCAAATTTTCAACTTCTTGTTACCAAACTACTACAATGATTACTATTTGCTGTTTGTCAAAACACTAAAAGTTTACGTTTTAGACTTCCTTATTAGTGCGGTTTTTTTTTTTTTTTTTTTTTTTTTTTTACTTTTTGTTAGCAGTAAGAAAACCAGTGGCACTCAGATAATGACCACAGGCTGACAATGAACAAATCAATAGAGGATTTTTTTAAATTTTTTTTTTTAGTTCAACCTCCAAACGCTCTCCAAAACTCTAGATTCTTCAATAAATTATTTAGTCCTACCACAAAAAATTATTAAAACCCCAAGCTAATGAATTAAGTTTCAACCAAATGCTATAAGCAGGCAATAATACTTTGCACAGTTAACTATGAAGCTAAATTTTTCCACCATCTTTAAAAATTACTTATCCCCTTTCATAATCAACCTTTGCAAACTTCCAAGTCAATTAAAGGAAGAACATTACAAGTACTCAAACCAACTCTGAGAACTTGATGACAGGTTTGACAACATCGCTCACTCCTGCGCAGACTTTCATTTTTATATTAGGCAAGAAAGCTTAGTCATTAAGGAAAACTTCAAGTGCATTTGCCATGCTTGTCACTCAACAATCCACCACAGAATACCAATTTATTTAATGAGAATCAGACTGAAGTACTGGCGGACCATTTTATTGAGCTGTTTCATGAAAATACAAAGAATCTTCCCACACTAATAAGGTGAAGGTATCACTGTAAATATGCAATTAAAAGTTATCTATATTGCAAAGTCTCATTCTGCTTTATCTTTTGATATGATAAATCTTAATAGTTTACTGACAAATACTCTACCAGCAGTGGGCATCTTTTCTTACTGCATTTTTCTTTAGCTCTTATGCTAGAACGACAGGATAATGAAATGACAGGACAATATTTTCACTTCTTGAACAGGCAAAACTACCAGGAAAAAACAGGTTGAATGATCATTACCCTTTCCAGGTAAGATATCCAACTTTTTTCCCCACTCCAGATTTTTAACCCTCTAAAATTATGACATTTTCTCTCTTTGTGACTATGCATATGCTTCCTTTTCTCTAGAACCTTCTCTCTATCTAGGGATTAGTCCATACTCACAAGACCTAAGCAGAAGAGTCCGTGGCACCCCACATACTATTTTTATGAAGCTGAACTAAAACTAAAGCAGCATGGATTTCTGGTAGGAATGGCTAAGAGTTACCATGAAAGAAAAAGCAACCTTCGGGAAACAATACTGCATGCTAAGGACATATTTGCAGTATTGGAGCAGATTTGAGTTCAAAGCTTAAGAGTAAAATAAAATCAGAGCAAATCTAAGCTCAGAAACACATTTGCAGTTTCAAGAAGAGTTCTGGTATAAGAGTATGGTTTGCTGTGGTACTAACTGCACATTTAAGGTGCTTAAGTGCAGGACATGAAATTATTTTTGTCTAAATGTATGCCCAAATTGAAATATACCAAAAACCTAAGCCCATTCAATTCAAATACGCATGCATTTTAAAAGAGGATTTTCTAATGTTTTAACTACAAGAACTTTTTTTCCATTGACTATTCACATAACACAGAAAAGGAAAACAAGCACAGTTCAAGCAAAAGGAACAAGAAGAATGAAACAGCACATCAAATAATCAGATTACTTTATAATGAGACTATAAGGGCTTTATCTCATAGAGATGGGATGTAGCAATTTCAATCAAAAAAAACCACAAAAGCCACCAAAACAAAAATGGAACAACCCCACCAAACCTACATGTGCCAAACTCAGAGGCCTATTTTATAAACCTTCTCAAGCACTGGACTTAACAAGAATTCTGAAACCTGGAGCTATTTCATACCTTAACAAGATAGGTGGAACAAGCGGGCATGAGAAGCATATATGAACAGCACAGACTCTGTCCTTTTGTTATTTCACCTGAAGTTGCTAAGGACACAGGTAATAGACTAAACCCACTCAGGTTACAGCACTTGAAGAAAATGATTGCCCACCAGTGGAATTTCCTGACTGCAGGCAGTTAAGTCTGCCACAGGTGCAAAATAAAGCACATGAGCTTCAACGTCATCTACCGAGGTGCTCAGACCAATCCTATGTGCACAGTTACTTCGATGATACCTTTCACATGCTCTTTTCTTGGCAAACAAATATTCACTATCTTAAGAACATTGAGAGGGAGATCCTTCAAAGACATAAAACATCAAATGGAAATGCCTGTGTTCTGTGCATCCCAGCATGCAAGGCCAGAAGTAGACTTTGTCTGCAAATACCCCAAATTCACATGGAGAACTTTATACAGTTACATTCATGTCAGAAAAACCTTCTGCATAAAATCAGTACTAAAATTCCCAAAGGACAATCTCTGCTTAATAAGATAATTGTTTGGGTTTTTTTTTTTTTGTTTTTTTTTTTTAATTCCTATTTTAGAGCCACTGGGTAATTCAGGTAGGTGTTAGACATGTCCTTCTCATGCTAAAAATTTATTTACAGAATGTAACTAAAGAGAATTTTTATTTTTTTTTCCACAGGTGAGATTATTTAGTACCTCTGCTATGAAATACAGCTTCAGGTGGGTCAACTTCAGATATCTGAGCTCTGATGTGTTACTGATATTTTTGAGAGGAATGGTATGATCACATGCCCATAATCCTGTCTTCAATACAGAATTTCCCTTGTCTGCTGAATATTTAAAAGAGGTAAAGAATATGAATCTGTTTCAGTTGACTTCTGCTGCCGAAGTCTGATAACATTAAACTTGGTATGACTGTAGACTTTTTTATTTACTAAGGAGCCAGTGCTAATTCTGAATTATTGTAGCCTTGTTTCTTACCTCTCATTTGTATTTCAAACATTGAGCTAAGCTGCCTTAAATACATTTGCACAGTTTTCATTGTCTTTAGCCATTTTCTTGAATAAATGAGCATCTGCGGTTGCAGAAACAAAAGTCAACACTCTTCTTAATTTAGCTTCATTTCATGGAGCTATTTTCACAGCAGTTCCCACTCGACCTTGCACAGAGTAATGGCAAGCTGTAGAAAGCTACAATGTCAGAAACTAGACAGTACACCTTTTGACGGAAAGAACTGAGTTTTGACTTGGGTCTCAAGTATACATGATCTTGAGAAACTGTACAAAGAAAAAAAAAAAAAGCACCTACATCTACATCTATATATATATATATATATATATCAGTTACTGGCTGGGCACAGTAAATTCTCTAAAAGATTACTCTGAGGAATTTTTCCAGGGAGGAATCAATGCCTCCTGCAGGACTCCATTGTTTAAGATGGAGTAACAAAGAAACAAGACATCTAGCAATTAGTAAAAATGTATATTACCAAACTATCTCTGAAAGCTAGTTTTTCCTTCCTTAGAAGGAAACTGGTAAAAGGGGTGACAAGATAAATAGTGATGAAGCAAAATCACTGATACTGAAGGAACTTCTTTAGTCTCAGAATCAGTCAAATTAAACTGTACATAAACACTGGAATATGCCAGACAGTATCACCCCATGCAGACACAGGTGACTATTAAAGCCATTCATGAGATGTCACCTGATTTTTTATTTTTTCTGGTCAATTCCAATCCCCCATTCCAAACATCCACATATATATGTGTGTATAAACACATAGATATGTGTATATGAATTAGCTTAGAGCATACATAATGAAGAATGGCCATAATAATGGCAAGTCTTCTTTCAGCTTTCTCCTGCATAAAAGATGGCTGTTCAAAATGGAAACAAGATCATCCTTGATAAATCTACTGATGACAAAGGAAGAATTCTCTGAAAGACAACCTAGGCACAAACAACAAACACTGTCTATGAATAAATTTGGGGCGTAAATCAGAAAAATCTTCAAAGTAAAAGACTGCATTACTAAGTTCTCTTCAGTAAAGCAAAAAGAACTAAGCCACTAACTTCCCAGTTCATTTTAAGGTAAAGCTGGACTACTGAATGAGATTGTTTACTCTTGTTGAAGTACTCAACTTCACCTTGGATACACTTAAGTCCAAGCCCAGGTGATTGATTCCCAAATGTTCTCTTATTCTCTTTAAGTCTGACAGTGGATGAATGTGATTTGAAAGTGGAAACTGTCAGTTTTAGCTAGGCTGAACCTGTTAGATGAAACAGAAAAACCAAGAACAGATCACTGAACAAACAATCTTACGCTAAATTTGACTTTCATTTTGACTATTGGTAAATGACCAATACCTACCATCCAAAACTATCTAAGCAAGAAGATAGCTGGGGACAGAGAAATCAATCCTATTTAAAGGAGATGGAGGGGAACCAATCCTATATAAAGGACAAAGGGAATGTTTTTCTCTAATATTTTGTACTTTAAGTAGAGTATGAACGTTGTTGAGACCTAGGAACTTTGTGAACTTTATATGGCTACAAGAATGTTCTGTAACCAAAATAAAACTAATTCAAAAAACTTTGATGGAGTATTAAACCTCATGATTTTGAGACTAAAGAATATCCACCCATTACAGATTTGAAACACACCTGATTTTTAAATCCTTGTCCCCTTCAGGTTCCCTAAAACCATCTCTGAGATACGCTGAGCTTACCACCATTAGTATGCAAGGCTAGCTGAGCCATCGATCTGGTCCCCAAAACATCTCTAATATTAACACACATCTCCTAGCAGGAGGAATGGGCCACACATAAGCAACTTCTACTCTGGGAAAATTAATCTCATTAGTAAACATGTTTTGATAAACATGGCATTGAAAACAATTTATTACTTAATTTAGATAGATAAATCATATTAACCACAAATAAAAATCTAAAGAGACCAATTCTTGCTCTCGTTGCAAGTAAAATTACTTTAGTTAACAGGTCTTTTAACATGAAACATTTTCCTATGGCAAATAAGCTGAGTACACACAAGCTCCATGGAATCTTCTGCATCTAACATGTACATATGCACACACACACTGAGAGCTACACCAGCAGCTTTTTTTTTATTATTTTTTACTTCCTTTCCTCTCAAAATGCAACAGCTATGAAAGACTATGAAGCGCTATAGGCAAAAAGAAAAGACACTAGGTTTTGGAAGCTCTTCCATCCAGTACCAGTACACATCATCTTGTAAATCAGACACCTCTCCAGTATTAAAAGACTAGTGGGAGGCTTTAATTGAAAGACTGAGCAACTAGAAATCTTTTTAACATGCTAAAATTTACACAGTATAAATTATGAATATCAGCAAAAGCACCATGAAAAGATGCAGAAATCTGATGGAAACCCTTCCCTTCCCCCCCCGGTCCCATCATGATCAGCAAGGCATTCAGTCCCATAAGTATATAACAATGCAATCCTAACTGCAATTTCATAGCTGTCCAAGCTGCATAAAGAAAGCAAATACTAAGCAATCTACCTTACACCTGATTTTCATTTTCTTAATTTTAAAAGCAGTATACACTGTATTAAAAGCACCAAGATAAGGTTTATATTTTCATGGCTATAGTGTTTCATAAATAACCAAAAAACGTAGGTTTTGAAGGTTGCTTTCTGTACTGAAATTTACTCGCATCTTGGAAACACTTAACATTACTGACATCTTTCTATAAAAAAAGGTGGAAAACAAGTATTAAACTGTGTTTTAATAACCAAAGTTCAGGAGGCACCTGGAGCTGCCCCAAGGGAAACCGAAGGTCATCTGCCCTTTAGTACAAAACCCTCCTTGCAAGTACTGCAGCAACCGAAACCTGTCCATGTATGATGTTTTAACAAAATATATAATAAATCTTTACTTACTGAAGGATACGAATAAAATCAGCCAAATGAGTAAGGTTTTGAGAGAAGTCTCTTATTTATTCTAATGAGCAATAGCCTATTAAAAGCACTCCTACAGGAAGTCTCCCAAACCAAAATCATACCAAAGTACTAGCTTGAAATCTGCTATGCCATACAAGCAACTTCAAGGCCTCCCTTGACTGATTAAATCACTAACCTATCTCTCCAAGAGGTTAAAATTTAAATGAAAGCTTAGGCTTGGCAAATCCCATCAGATTGTCAAATATGGATATTATGTAGGAACCCCATCTGTTCATGCAGCAACATGAATAGGCAACGTGACTGCTGCTGCAACACTTGCATTCACATTGCGGAAAATTTACAAGTAAGCAGTTCCCGACTATAATTAAATCAGGAACAAAGTTCTGAAAACACATGCAATAGATTGCTTGCCATAAATACAAGCTTCAACACTTTGTTTATTTCTCTCTTGCTCTCACGTGCCGAGATAACGAAACTTTACAGCAGAGGTGTGTTGTCCTTTCCACTTACACAGAGGTTTGTTAATCTTCCCTGCGACCAAGGTACGCTGCTGTTCCCTGCTGTACCTGTAGTGCAGGGAAAGCAGAGTGTGGAGAGGATCGCTTTCTGCCGTGTGACCCAGTGCGTTGCCTGCAACGCTGTACGAATCAATTTACATTTTCACAGGTAAAGGGAGCTGACAGCTGGAGGCCAGAGGGTTGGACAAGTTGCTGGGAAGGGCTGTATACCTGCCTGCAGACTCTACACACAACAACCATGAGCTAACTTTAACATCAGGTTTGATATAGTTTTCAATATACCTTATATCTGTCAAAATCCATGCACATGCACAATCCAGCAAACATTCAATTAATAAGGTTTTTAAATCTGCACGTAATTACCTATGTCCCTCTTTAGTCAGAGGTTAAGTTCTACATCCAGGGGAACGTAACCGCAGCCGTGCTTTCCACAGCACTGCCAACTGTGTGTTGGCAGAGTAAAAACCGATGCAGAAATAGGCAGCACATTTAGGATGGGGGGAGAGGCTGTCCAACTGACAACCCAATTGACTGATTTGGCTGTAACTGAGCAAAAGAAATCACGTGACCAGTCGTGAACTTTTTCAATAAGCATGCTCTACATTCAAGGTGAAAGTGACTGCCAAAACATAAATTCATCCTGGTTTTATAGATGCCAGACAGTGCTCTTGGAAAGCATCACCAGGATGTTAACTTCTTGTAGCAGTATATAAATTCTTGATTAATAGTAGGAATGAAAAAAAAAAAAAGCCTCCCATCACAAGAGGAAATATCAGCAAATATCCACAGCATAATATTTTCATTATTAAATAAAACCTACTTTGTTACTTTTGAGAGTTTGGGGGGTTTGTTTTTTAAACTAAGCCTGTACCTTCTACTCTCCAAGCTTCCCATGAAATACTTGCTACTTATGAAAGGTCAGGAATTCATGTAATAAAAGCTGCCTCAAATCACCAGGTAGGCAAAGTCCCTTTCTACCAAATACAACCAACCTAAACCAACAGTTCATAGACTTATCAGTAATAGCTTGCTCAACATATTAACTATCATTCTCTAGGCTTCAAAACCTAATTACAAAAAATAAATATATGCTGTAGCACAATTTATGCTTCTCAATTTCCACTAAAGAGGCCCTAAATTAGCATAAAAGCTTAATCAGGGATAAGATATATTTGCAAATTTTCATTAAGTTCCCCTTTCCCAGCTTTTGAGTACGTTACTCTTGGCTATAGCTAGAGCTTCTATCCATCCGCTTCTATAGAGTGACAGATTCAAGAGAAATTAAGTAAACCTTTCAGTTCAGCAGAATATATCCAGCAGCTTCCAATCAGATGCAATAGGCATTAACAGGGCTGCAAAGCTTTAAAACACATTTTGTAATTCAAACGGCTGAAACTCAATACATTTCAGAACAAGCTGACAACTATCCAGAAAATGACATTGGATAACAGCACAACTGGCACCCTGGAAGAAAACACTAAAACCATGTCACACAAATTCTCCGCTCCCTCTCATACCACACACAAGACATTTCTCATAATACTAGGATTAAACAGAGGAGGAGTTTGTACAAACATGCACACAAAGATATACACAGAGCTCAACACACACAAGGAAAAAACAGACAGATTGGATTTCTGTGCCTCTCCAAAACATAGCAGATGTTCCTTCAAATTCAAGGCATAATTATTTTTAATAAAGAATTAAAAAGGAACTACCATCTTTAAGTTAGATGTTTGTTCTCTATTAACCTTTTTCAGCAAACAGAGGAAGTTCTAGTTCTCTCATCTTCTAAAAATCCCCACAGTATTCTTAAAAGCATTTGACAAAAGTGCAATAAATGTATACAAAGGAGGAAGCTGGACCCTGACATACAGAAGCACCCTGGCCTACATTTCTCAGGAGGTCAAATGAAGGACAGATACATGAAAATCACTAATTGGACAGCATTTACATTTGAAAACCAAAATATTTAGCTAACTTTTATTTCAATTTCTCAGATCAGACACTTCCCAACTAAGTTTAAAAAAAAATATAAAAAAAATACAGCTTCTCCTATCTCCCAAGCAATAGTCAAAACTGTCACCATCAAAAAAACCCACCTTAACAAAAACAAACCCTCAAATGCAAACCTTGGAATCATAAAAGCGTAAACGAAAGCAAGAGAGATGAATTCACACACCACTAGTCATATGCAGAGAAATTGGATAAATCATTTTTAGTATTTTGACACATATATAATCACATATGGTAGGACTCACACTATAAAACCATTTTTATTTTAGTTAGGTTTTAAGGCTAAAAGAGGTTTTGAAATTAGGTGCAGAACAAAGCCTTGGAAATGCAGTCTCAGTTCTTCCAGGCATAAATGTATTTCTACTTTGTTGTCAATGAAGATAGATTCAAGTCACTTAAATACAAAAAGCAATGTTTTCTAAGGACAGTATTATAAGCAGGCAGGCAGGACCAAGCTACAATAAAGTTTAACTGTTTACCGTTGTGCTGATTTCCTTGTTTTCCTATTTGACCAAAAAAGCTTTCACTCAGAAGTATGATTTGGACATAAATAGTAAAGCATTACCAGGGGACACAACTTCTCTCAGACCAGGAGGAAAAGAACGTGTTCATGTTTCAGTACCAGAATGCAAATGTGGAAGCCAAGTAAAGGTATTAATTTCCTATTTCCCCTGTGTCTGGTTCTCCCTGCTCTCCCAACAGAAGCAATTCCCAAAGTGGAGCTGTTCAGACGTGCGGTTAAATCTTTAGTTTGCAGTAAGTGAACACACAGATTAGAAGCACACATCGGTGCCAGAATTTGCAACTTCTGACAGAAAATGGCAGGAAAGGAGTAGCCGAATACCTCCCTGAGAATCCCTGTGTAGTTAACATCTCAGTGGAAGGAATCTGGAAGCAAAGAGGGGGTACAGGTCAAAGTAGTGGTGAAACAGTGAGAGAAAATTGGAAGATCCCAAGAGGGTCAGATGCATTCAACTGATTTTAGGCATGCTTAGTAATATTGGAGTTCAGAGAGAAAAATGTCTTTTATGTACTTTCCCCACCTTGAGTTTGGTCAAACTGAGATGTCAGACGATGCAAACACCTTCTGTGTTTGTGCAAACACCTCTATGCCCCCTCTGCATTATTTTACATACTGGATTTCGGTCATGTGCTCATTGCAATCAACCACCTTTAACTTTTAGGATAATTTGTAAGCACCATTTTTAGAGTATCACTTTGAACTATGAAGCTACATGTCAAGGACATCTCTCTGAAACACATGAAAACAGCAGCAGAGTATATGAGAATTCCTTCTCCTCCATCCTCAATGTGGAAATACGTCAAACAACGTGCTACAATTTTAACTTTTTCTAGTACATACTTCCCAGAAAAAACACCTGCAACAAGCGTTAATGATAACAAGAGAAATAGATGTATCTTCAAATTCTGATGTAATTTGTTTAAGGCTCATCCATGTGTAAACTATAAAGAGAATCTCCTTTTGTGAGAGCAACAAGAGTCACAATGGGGAGAGAAAATAAATCCTTCGTAAAAGAAAATAGAAGTGAAACTATCAAAATCATATCATGTTTGCTACAGATAATTTAACTATGAACTGGCAGGAAAATTTATTTCAAATCTAGCTTAATCTGTTAGAATAAACTACTATCAACCAACACTCACCACAATGAGTTTCAAAGTCCTCATTCTCACTGGTATTTGAAAGCTCTTCAGACTTTCACCAAAACACAACTAAAGCTCCAAAGCTTCAAAACCGAACACCTAACCAAAAATCTGATTTTTATATATATATTTAATAAACACTCTTATGAGTGTGCTCTACTACTCTGAGCTTTCTGAATGGAATCAATTTTAACAGATAGAACCAGTAGCCTGCTAAATGATGGAAATCTGCAACTGAAACAAATACTTGCAGATAAATATGCAAAGGAAGGCAAACATACTGCTTCTGGGAAGGCGATTAACCTTAGAAACAGACTAGAGCAAGATACTGGAAGAAAACAGATAAAATCTCAAATTTAATTCTTGTCCTTCCAAAGACAAAAATCTGCTTTGCTGGCAAACAAATGCCCTTAAGGATAGTACTCTACGTGTGGGAATAATTTAATGTGTACATAATAACAGAAATTAGCATTAAAAATACATGTGTTAAAATAAACTTGCACAAGTAAATGTGTGTTTCAGAGATTAAGATCTTCAGATAGATTAGGAAGAATTATGTTGTCCTCCCATGGAGTGCAGGAAGCCTTATTAGAGCTTGCCTTCCTGTAAAACATCTGGCACTGCCTTACACAGGCTACCTGACTAAAGAAGTGCTAGTCTACTGACACAACAAAAATCTCTGTGTCATGAAAAACTACGCTACCTTACACCTTGCTAACGACCCTATACGCTTCACATTTCATTCATCTCCCTAATGTATTTTAAACCACTTTAGGGATCATCAGGTGCTCTACTTGGACAGCTTTAGACACAGAAATACTCTTCGCACAGTAAGGTTACTCAATACTGCCACTAAAATATTGTTCCAAAAGGGTGGGGTTTTCAGCTTCCCTTCACCCATCAGAGCCTGTTGCAGGGAAGTGCAATCAGTCCAGTCACCTCTGGCTACGCAAGTCAGCATTTCATAGGAAACATTGTCTTCTTTGAACGACAGGAAGATGCTGAAAAAGATTTGGGAAGTTTCCTGCTAAGAAGGAAGATAAATAACCAGAGAAGCCTCCAAGGCTTATAGCTCAAAAGCTCACTGAAGATAATGGAACAGCTGGTCCCTGAAAGCTCACGAGAGCTTTTTCACAAAGAAGCGATAACATCCAGCTGATTCTTACATTACTCTTAATAACATGTATGCTCATAAACAACGTGGTTTGTATTTCTGCTGCAGCAATCTAATGGCTGGGAGAGGTGTGCCTGGGCAGTATTTGCAAAAGCACCCTAGAAAATGGACTGAGAACATCATCTTCCTCTCACAGATGCCATCAAAGGCACCCTGCTTTTGGCCCCTATACAGAAAAAGTCACTATGAGCTACTGGCAAAAATTACACCCAATGAAAATATATTAGAAATTCATCTTTTCAATTATGATCAGAGAAGTAAACGTTTGTCCAATTCTTTTTTTTTTTCTTAGACAGAAAACAAGGCCCAAACCTGTTAAGAAAATGGGATCTGTTTATATGAAATCATTTTGGATCAAAGCCACAAGGCTCTCAAAAGGGAAGATAAAAGATGTAAAGATAATGACAAAAAGAAAAAGATGATTTCTTAATTATTTGGTATTTGGAACAGACAAAGGAAAAGTAAAGTCACCTCACAGAAGTTTGCTTTTATCTACATTGCTTTCAACTCAAGAAAAACACGGAGAAGCCCCAAAGTAGCACACTTTAGAGACTGAGTAATAAGAAAATGCCAACGATTTCATCAGATGAACCAATGCAGAATCCAGAACCAGTAAACATACATTTTTTGCTTCATTCTTAGTTTTCTGTGTGCTTGTTCACCGTTGCACTTAATTTTAGAGAGGTATGTTACACACCTATTTTTCCCCTTGTAAAAATCAACAGCATAATCAAATTGGGCAAGCTTGTCTAGGACATACTTTGACACAAAACTAGCTGTTGATACTCTAATAGCGATTTCATACTTAAGCTTAGGAAATGCGAAGTCAAAGCTCAGAACTTTTAAGACCAGCTTAAGAGTACTTTAAGAAGGGAATATGTTATTCTAATAAGCAAAAGCAGTTTTGCAATACCAAAATAAATAAATTGAAATTGCAAATATTTATTATTTCTATTACTAAAATCAGAGATATATGGAGTTGCCACATAAAGTCAAATATTTAGAGACATAATTTCTTTTTAACTGTTTTTATTACATTTTGGACTACAAACATAGCAGGTTTAAAACTGATCATCAACCTAAATGTAAGAAGGTTACTACTGCTAGAAGAGTGTCTGTTTCCTTCCAAACTAAAACCAAAGACTATGCCTCCACACAGATACAATTACTCTGAGATTACCCTGTAACTAGACAAGGAAACTATGAGAACACACCTTCCTCAACATAAGTCTGTGACCAGATCAGTTCCTCAATTTAGAAGGACTACTAAAGTAAGGATTTGGCTAAATCCCCAAGGATGGTTATAGCTTAGGTGAAGGAGGGATGGGGAGACACGCATTGTCATGACTGGGCTAAAGACAGTTAAATAACTTCTAACTTCAAAGCTACCTTAAGGAAGTCTTGACTCCCTCTGTCTTACACATTGACACCACTCCCCTTCAATCTTGCAAGGAAGGCAGCCCAAATTCAACACTGTGCTTTAAAGACTTCCAGAGAGCCATGGGATACGCGTCTCCAAGGCAAGAACCCCCAACTCTGCTCACAGATGAAGCTGACCAATAAAGTCCTTTAGATTTACAATGTAATTGGTATTTCAAGTAAGAAGTACAAAACACAAACACAAGCTACTATCTCATCATAAAGCAGTTCAGCTCTGAGCAGAAGGAAACTAATAATTCAGGTTTGAAAAACAGTATCTTAGTTATAAGCTGTATCCCTGTTTTCAGCCAGGAGAAAGTATCACACATACAGGCTTTTTAATGTTTAGTTTTTGAACCGCAAGTGCAATTAAAGCGTGACTTTCTGCAATTAAAGAATTGCCTAATAAGAACCTGAAGGTTTTTTTTTTTTACCTGTTCAGTAAATTTCAAAAAGCTAAAATCCAAAACCACCACCACAAAAAACAACCAAGCAAATAAAAAACTTCAAATATTTCCAGGATCTCGGAAAACAGAGATGGAAATGCATTCCCTGTAGTCATGGGCACAGTATCACACATGTTCTGATAAGAAAGGACATTTCATGGGCCAGCTTTGAAGCGTAGCCCCTTCCTCTATGGGCTTATGTGCTAAACCTGTAGAAAAATCTCTATGAATTTTGCCTCATTCCACTGTGGGAGCCAAATTCTCCCAAATATGCTTCTGCTCATTAATGGACCACACCAAGGATCAACTTGGTCCTGCATGAACACTCAAAGAAGTATAAAAAATTAAAGTTTGAAATATAGTATGTTCCAAATGATGGTTGCTAACAAAGTCTTTATTAATTTAGCCTACCATTTCAAGATCTATCCCATCATATATAAAACCTACTGCACCTAAGTAACCTGGTGCTGATCTTGCTACAGCTTCTCACGTGGAAAGGTATGCGAGATCTATGAAATCACCCAGAACGTGGCCATTTTAAGCATAAAAATTCAACAGATTGCATTATTGTGCTAACAAAAGAAAAAAGGAAGATCTTCTTAAAGCAAATTTGTGAAAATATTTTATCTCAAATATTACCATTTTTCTTAACCTCACCCCCTTTACATCCATAACTCTACAAAGGAGCATTTTAAATTTAGGTACCTTCTGAAAAATACAGGAAAACAAATCTTGCAGCGAAAGCATGGAGATTAAAAGCAAAGGTAAAAAAATAAATTTTCACACAACTTTCATGAGCTGAAAATAAGAGTACTGACACAATGCTGAAAGATCTTCATCCAAGAGCGGCATATTACCAGTATGTGCCATAACGTGATATTTTATATTTAAATGTAATTAATTAATTCAAACTGCTGTCTACCTGCAGTGATTACTTTGCGCCACAAGGAAAGCAGGTGATAAACAGGTTTACACGCTGACATTGTTTGCTTATTCACTTCCATGCTCTTTACCATACCCCCACAAATTCATATGAAAACACAGATAACGTTAACAGAGAATAATCTGTAATCCCCAACATCCTAGCACCAGCACTCTGACTTGCACTTGACAAGCAACTGACAAGCAATTGACATATCACCATTAAGGCTCACTTTTGACAACAGTAACTCACAGCATGTGTATATTTACCTCAAATGTATCCTAAAGACATGTCCACTGATACTGAAAACATCTAGGAAATAGACGCATCACACAAAGTACAAAGAAGCTGCATAGCAGGTATTACAATTGGGTTATGACAGCAAAACATTCATCGCTCAATCAGAATGACTTACTTTGCCAATAGTTCATAAAACGGTAATTTTCTTCTCATAACAAAGTTTAGTATGAGGTAGAAGTACACTTTTTCTCATGCAGTCAGAGAAGTCTTGATTTTCATGTTTAAATGCATTGGAAAAAAGAGAATTCACTACAGCTATAGTATTTAAAATAGAAGGTATTATGGAAACATTATTTCCCAGCCTTCCCCCCCAAAAAAATAGGCTTGTAAAATGCAATTCAGAAAAACTATGAGGTTGCATTATGTTACTTGGGTATTTGTACATCTTTTCTTGAAATGCTTTATGGCAACCTCAGACCTCCATGCAGCCAATTCATGAAACACTTAACACAGTGAAAAAAAAAGAAAGAAACCAACCACCAAGGAGATAATAATAAAAAAACAAAAAAATGAAGGCATTAAAAAAAGATGATGTATTAAGAAATGTACTAAACCATTTACCTATTTATTGTTTTTTAAACGCTTACCACATGGATGTGAAAAACGGGGAGGAGGGATCATGAACACCAGGTTAAAATATACCCACCCCTAGCCGAAAGCTTTTTGGTGTTGATGATTTTGGCAGCATACTCCTGTCCGGTGGTGATCTTCATACATCGCCGCACCACCGAGAACGCCCCTCTGCAAACCCAGAAGGGGACAAAGTGTCAGCCTCACGGAAACACCGCTGTTACCGGGCTTCTAACGGGGTTCAGCCAGAGGTGAGATGTCGGCAGAATGCACCCCCCCTTCCCCTTCCCCCCCCCCCCCCCAAAAAAAAGGGATTTTTCACTGGTTGACAGCCAACATTTTATTTGATTCACCAAAACAGCAAACTCTGGTTAAGAACACCGGTACAAGCCGTATGGCCGATCCCATCCCCGCCTGCAACCGGGTGGAGGGAGGGCACGTTGGCATAGGCACACACACCCTAGGGAGAGGCCCCCTGTGCCCCCCCCTCCAACGGTGACACCGGGCCGCCAACATGGCGATGGAGGCCCCGCCTCCCACCCCGCCGCTAGGGGGCGTCCCCCCCCCCCGCCCCTCACAACCGAGCCCCGAGCCCCCCCCCCCCCCCAACGGCCCCTCACGCCCGAGCCTCCGCCCGCTACAGCCAGAATAAATAAAATACAATAAATAACCATACAGGCGAGGTATGTCCGGGGCCGGACATACCCTGAGGGGGAAGGAAAAGGCAGGCGCGGAGCCCGCTCTCCCCCACCCTGCCAATAACGCCCTGCACGGGGCGGGGGGGGGCAGACATGGCGTCGTCGTCCCCCCCCCCCGCGGTGGGAGCGGGGCTTCCCGCACCGGTAAGTCTCAAGCACCGACACCTCACACCCCAACCGCGCCTTCCCCTCCCGCCTCCGGGTCCCCAGCCGCGCTCCGGCGGGCTCCGGTCCTTACTTCCCCAGCTCCTCGAACAGCTGGTACTCGTCGGTGAAGCGGGTGCAGGTGGCAGTTGAGGCCATCATGAGGGCGGGCGGCCGCCGGTACCTCCGGCGGCCAGGGACAGCGAGACGGCGGAGGGCGGCGGGGCTGTGAAGCGAGGAGAGGCTCCGCGCCGGCTTCTCCTCCGGCTTCTCCTCCTCCTCCTCCTCCTCCTGCCGTGACGGAGCTGCCTCCGCGCCCTCCTCTGGTCTTCCCCCGCCCTTGACGGAGACAGATCAATAAATAATAAGCGCGTCTCTCCCTCTCTCTCCCCCTCTCCAGCCCGCCGGGGGAGGCGGCACCGAAAAGGAAAGCAAAACCGGGGCGGGGGGCCAAGGGCTGCCTCCGCCTTCCGCTCCCCCCCACCCCGCCTCCCCGGGGGCCCCCGCCTCAGCCCCGTCTCCCGGTGCCGTGCCTCCCCCTAGCGACCTCCCGCCCGCCCCGTCGGGGAACGCCGTAGGTGCGGGGGAACTCTCGCACCGCGGGCGGGGGAGCCCACTGGGAACGGGGGGAGAAGGAAACGACGACCGTCCCCCGCTCCCCACCGGAGGGAGTGGGCTGGGGGTGGGGTGGGGGGCGCTGGCACCCCCTCGCCAAACGGATGCACCTGCGTCCCGTTCCCTGGCGACCGCCTTTACGTCATAAACCGCCGGGCCCCGCCCCAGCTCTGTGGCGTCACGCGCGCTCGGAAGGGAAAGGGGGGGGGGGGGGCGCCCCCACACCGCGCGCGCCAGCGCGGGGAGGTGGGGGTGTGCTGGGGGG
>JAOQGH010000032.1:3570801-3587109 GCA_025769975.1 Gallinago jamesoni
CCCCCCGGCGCCCTTTGTGCCCCCCCCCCCCCCCCAAAGCCCCCAACCCGCGGAGTGACGACACAACGTGCCGGCGAGCGGCTGCCCCCACCCCCTGGCCTCGTGCTCCCCCCCGGTCCCTGTCACCGTCTCCCCCCAGGTGTTCCCGGTTAAAAGCCCGCAACCGCGTCATTGATGAGCGCAAAGGGGCACAAAGGGGGGGGGGGGGCTGTGGGGCTGTCACCCGGCTGTCTGAATTACGTCGAAATTCACTTTGTATTAAACGGGTTAAATTTTGAAGATTCTGGGATTGTTCTAATGTTTGTGAGAGCAACGCTAAAAATGCTGTCAAAATAAAGCAATTACGGGGTCGGAATTCTGGGGGGGGGGGAGGTAAGTGAAAAATGTGTGTGTGTTTGTATTTGGTTTATCCGTAAGATTTCCTCTCGTAAAATACCGAAAGCTAAATAATAGCGGCAGATGAAGAAACGCTACTTGTTGGAACTACAATAATTTTGAGACCCCAATCTCGCCACTTCCCAACTTTGAAATTCTTCCTTTAAAGCCCTTCTCAAATGCCTGTGTGCCACCAGCGCCTTCGAGCCTTCCCTCTCGCCTCTGGCCTAGGCTTTTGCAAACAATTAATTGTTTCACTTTGGGCAAGTCATTATCGTTTTGCTTTTATTCCTTTCAGATAAACTAAGGGCTGGCAAGAGAAGTAACGAGTTAAATTACGTGAGATAAATAGTGAGTTAAAATACATCCACAAAGGTTTCTCTTCAGTTTCAAGCTCCAGAGTTTCCAGAATGAGGATCTTGTAGGAAGAGTTAAAAATCCACCAGCTCTTCTCTAAACTGGGATTTCTGTTTGGGACCATCCAGTCATAAAGCAAGTATTTATCTAAACCCAAGATTGCTCAGGTTTTCAGGCCCATTTTCCATTGAGACCTCTGCTGTAAGTGGCTGATGCATTCCTTCACAAACGAAATAGACAACATTGTGTATTTAGCTGTCCTCATGATGAGAAGTCTACACCAGTGACCTTCTGAAAGCTCTGTGACTCTTTCAAAACGTAAGCAAAGTGGCAATTTGTATTTGCAAGAGCAGAAATGAAATGAAAACCTCACTTTGGCTGTCTAGAAATAAACCAATATGAAGCAAAGACCTTGCCAAACAGCAGACTTTTCAACACAATTTCCTTGGCCACAAGAACTCCTGTGGGGCAACTGCGTGAGCCCATGGATGGGGATGATTTTCCCCTGGATAAGGCAGAATACACTAAACCCACTCGATTCACGGCATAAAGGTGGCAGCAAAGGAAGTTTTTGAAACTCGTGAGCCAGTACAAAGTGTCTGCTCCGTGCATTCCTCTCCGGGGAATTGCTGAGCGCAGCGGGGCGAGCACCGAAAGACTGCAGGACATTTCAGTTCAGACCAGCAAATTTGGGCCAAATTTGATCTATTCCTGCTGGAAGCAAGAGTAAATCTATTCTCAGCTCAGAGAAGGGAAGGTGCATTAAGAAGTATTCAGAGCGGTAACATATTTTTTAGTTCGCAAACAAAAATATAACATGTGAGTTGTGCATAATTTTGCATATATCTGCATAAATAACACAATCAGCAGTACTGAAACCCCAGAATGGTCTGATGATTGTGAGTATTTAAGGGGGCATGTCTGCCAGGTTCCTTATCTATATATACATAGACATTCCAAAATTAAACATATTCCCCTATACTATGTCATTTTTTCTTAATAGTATATTCTGACAACAAGCATTTGGCCAAAGTGTATTAGTACTGTGCCATACATTTATTATTTAATTAATAAAAAAATGTTCAGAAGAAATTACTAAAGTTGATTAAAAAAAAAATAACTTCCTTTTGCTTTTTTCCCCCCATTTCCCAATCTGAAAAAAAACCTCAACCAAGTCCAAGAAGAAGCCAAGGAGTTCTGACAGACATATAATGAATTTTATTATTGGAGCTAAGGAAACAGAATAATTGTTTACAAGATCAGTATCATAGGACTTGGAGAATTTCCATGAGGAGAGATAGAAAGGAACTGATGAATAGCTTGGAAACACTTCAGTTCAGAGGGTTTTTTCCTTGTTACAACAATTACGTCTTAAATGTAGTTCCTCTTGAGCTGAAACAAAAACATAATTTCTAGCTGCCATTTAAGCACTCCATATATTCTCCAAATTCTTCCTGAGTAAACCAAAGCAGCCAGAATGGCAGCCAAGGATCTGACCCACCAGCGGAACTTCTCAAAGCTGCTTTGAGCTTCAGATTTCTATTAAGGCCGCAGAAAAAATCCAGGGTTGATCTAGTGGAGGCAGAAAGTCAGATCTCAATAATGAACCAAAAAAAAGGCTTAAAAAACATCCCAGAGTTTCTCTGCTCCAGAAGACTTTTTTACCAGAGCAGTAAGCAGTTTAAGTCTGTAAGAAACTGAAGACCTGTTCTTCTAAAGATCCTGCAGTTCAACAAAATGTTACAGCTCAGTGGAATTAATTATATATTCAACTCTGGAATCTGAAACAACATTTATTGTGGCCAAGGAAATTGTATTTATTTTAAGAGCTTTCTATTCAGCGAGGTCTTTGCTTTATATGGCTTTATTTTTAGATAGCCAAAGTGAGGTTTTCATTTCATTTCTGCTCTTGCGAATACAAATTCCAATTTGCTTACGTTTTGAAGGAGTCAGAGAACTTTCAGAAGGTCACTGGTGTAGACTTCTCATCATGAGGACAGCTAAATACACAATGTTGTCTATTTCGTTTGTGAAGAAATGCAACAGCCACTTACAGCAGAAGTCTCAACAGAAAATGGGCCTGAAAACCTGAGTAATCTTGGGTTTAGATAAATACTTTATGACTGGATGGTCCCAAACAGAAATCCTTGGTCCTTCCCCTGGTTGCTTGTATTCTCGTGGTAAAGTATGTATGGCCTTGGGGCAATGGATTGAAAACATTGAAACGGTTACAGGTGTGTTATTGCAGTAAAGCTGAAAAACTGCAATTCGATCAATAAAATATCCCTATCTGGTTGACGTAAAATGTGATCCACGTGCCTAAAACATTGAGAGTATCGTTGTTTTTCCACAGAGGCTTGCGTTGCTGACACATGGCAAACAAGCCCTGAGCTGACCAAGGCGGCGGGGGTTGATCTGACGAGCAACAAGGAGGTGGAGGAAACCCAGATCTATCTGTGGGGTAAAGCACCAAAGCTAGATGTTTCTGCCAATGCCATCAGCAGTGAGGACTTAAGATGGAAGAGTCAGAGCTGAGATGTCAAACTAGGAAGAGAAAAGGAAGAGAGAGCGCTGTGTGGGAGCGAGAGGAAGGGAGAGGTGTGAGACAGCAGATGGAAAGGGGAAATAAGACCAGTGGACCAGCGGCTGATGGAGTTACATGGTTTGTATGGTGGGAGACAAGATGAGAGAAGAGAGTAAATGAGTTTTATAATAAGAATGGATAATCACAGGAGCATACCAAATGAAGAGGACAGGGAACAAAGGGAGAAAACTTTTTCTGAGAAAAAGGAATCAGTAAAAGGAAATGGAAAGAAAGTACAACAGTTGTTAGGGTCAGAAGCAAAAGCAATCAATGTGAAAGTGGATAGAAGAATAAATATCTGAAGACAGCAATTAAAACAGAGAGGTTAATCCAAAAAAGCTCACATAGGTATGTGGAAATGAGGAAAGATGCAAGAATGGGATAAAAATAAAAATCAATGGTGAAAAATCATAAAGGAGACAATGCATGGGTTTGCAGTTCGTTGTAATGATTTGAACAGGAAGCAGCAGATTTCAGGTCAGTGCCAAATTAGCTGTTGCACTGTGTGTTGTATCTCTCTTCTGTTTTCTCATTGGAGCTGTTGGACTCTCCTAAAAATCAAGCTTTGAGGGGGCAGAAGCACTGGTAACATCTCCTGGTTGGCATGCCAGAGACTCACTCGTTATAGCCTGTCATTTCTAAGGAATGATGGTGGCCTAAGGTGTGTCCTCATGTCTTCTGCTGGAACAGCTCCTTCTCAGACACCTTCTGAGCAGTGCCAGCTCCAGAAACTGGTGCCAGTCCCAGACATCCCAGGCCTCCAGGGAGTCATGAAGAGCCATGGTGGAGCTGTGGAGTAACCTTCCCTAGGGTTTGTTTTCTCTCCATGGAGAAGCAATCTTGCTCAATTCCTTGCTGCTCTTGTTCCACCATGTGTGCATAAGCACTCAGAGGAGTAGATCCTTGAAGGTTCCCCAAAGAAAATTAATTATTTATCCATTATTTACACTCTTGGCAAGCACCTTACTACCTGACTATGGCAGTGTGTGTGCTTGCTCTTGTTCTCCTGCTGGAGCACTCTTACGAAGGATTAATTTACTTTTCAGTGAACCAGAAAGATGTTGGCAGAATAACTGATTTGATAGCTTGGTGATTCTGTCACGCTCTCGGTATGCAAGAGACCAAGACTTCTCTCTGGCCTAAAAAAGCGTTACTCCTGACAGACTAGGAGGCATTGCTGGCCATTTAACTCCTACCTCTAGAAGCACTACAGGGATAACTAGGTAAAAAACTAATGTCTTTTTCTTTAAAATCTGTGTGTGTGTGTGTGGTATGGACTAAAATACTGTCTTAAAAAAAGTGAGAGGTTTTAATTTCTTTGCATGGGAAAGGAAACAGAAATGGTCCGATAAGACAAACATTTAATTTCAGAATTTTAACTAATACATTTTTCTTCTCTTTTATTTGAAGGTATTTTTAATTAAGACTCTTCCTTTAATGGTTTTAAAAAAAGAGTGGTTTCTTTTTAGTGTGCTTTACTTTTAAGCTATTTTTTTATGAATTCCTAGCAAACAAAATATTACATTATTTACACAGCTTTTCTTACAAGCAAGTAGCAGAGTCAGCAACACTCCAAGAATTACACCTTTTGTCACTGACTTGCATGACATGAACGATAGATATTATTTGATTTGAATGATAGATATTATTTAAAAAACGGTATTTCAGGCTGTAAATGAATTGGTCAATAGAGCAAGGACTGAAAGGTGAGGAGAAAGAGCAGAAGACAGAAAACCATGCAGAAGCTGAATGGCTGAAACCATTTCCATGTGATGCCAAATTCAGAAATGCAGTGACAAAGTCAGCAAACACCACTGCTCTAAGCAATAGTATTTAGAATTCTCAGATCTAACTAAGGAAAGAGCAGTGACTAATTGAAAGTGTCCAGAATGCTTCAGTAACAATATTATAAACTGTAACAGTTAGGAGTACTACTGCACAGTTACAATCTATTTTTAAAAATGGGAAGGGGATATTTCTCCTGTAAATTGAGCCATTGACCAGCTGGATTATCCCTGGTTTCATCATGAGTTATATTTATCTTTAGGCAAATCAACCTTCCCTTATGAGTTGAATAAGGACTTATCCCAGTAGCTACTAAAATGAATGGGATTCTTTTCCTTGTTTTCTCTAGGTCGCCTGGTGGACGTGGTGAAGAGAACAGCTTGGACAAGTTGAGCTGTAAATATTCTAAAGCAGACAGGCTAGTTTACAGTCTGCCAAGATTACTGCTGAACCTCAAAAATCATTTTGCAGAGGAAAAGAGTTTTCCAGACTGTACTTTTCTTCTGGGTGGTAGATCTACGAGAGCCCCCAGGCTAAATTGGGTAAGTCCTCACTAGGCTGTAAACTGCTGATCTGTGTTTGCTACATACGGTGTCCAGAAGCCGATATCCCAAGTGCTGTCAATAACTATACATCAGGGTGTGCACCCCCATATGCTTGGTCAGGTTGCAGTTAGATGGTACAGCAAGGAACAGATAAGCACAAAAAAAATAATTAAATTATGAAAATTTTCCATACAGCAACATTTATCTTTGATGTTAGTTTCAAGAATTAAAATCGAATGATTCCAAGATGCCATTAAAGTCTGGATTTTCCTATCCATCACCTGACTAACATAGTTTACATTTAATAACTTTAAGACTTCCTTTGTTCAGAGTTGCCAACATTAACAAAAAACTGCTCTGGTCTTAAACACGGATGTAACAAATGCAAATGTAACTTGTAAATTTCTCTGAAACTCTTGTAGACCCAGCTGTCATTAAATTTCTCACCACTTTCCTTTGAGGAATAAGGGAAAAAGATCTCCCACCTAGAAGAATCAACCATAGGTAAGATGCCAGGGAGATACATCACGTTGACAAAGCTCCTTCCAAGGAAAGATAAATGAAGAGAAACAACAAAACTCACCCATCAGACCCCAGAAACTCAAGTTAATTTTTGGAAAATAGCTCATAAGATGTACTGTCTGTACAAGGGTATGGGTCTGTTCCTGACAGTGGTCATTTCACATGTAGGAGTAGTTGAACTGCTTCAGGGAAACTTGTATTGACAAATGCAAGCAGATCGATCATTTACGTGAGACACAGCTTTAGGGTCATTGCCAGCTCACTTGCAGATTTTCAGGAGGTGTCAGGCCTCCAAAGTGTGAGAAAAAGCCTGGCGATTTTGGAGGTGGGGTGCTGGAGGAGGTGGCGTGTGTAGCCAAAGCTGAAGGAGCAGAGAAGGGACGTTCTGGCTCCAATATGCTTCTGGAACATCCTCTTACCACTCTTCAAGAGGTTTGTTTGTTTGATTGACTTCTGTGGTTGCTTTCCAAATGTTTCTGGAAGTTTTTGCACCAGCCTTGAGTCCTGGATGACTCAGAAAGGATAAATATATCTCCTGCCAGACTTCCCAGGGGTTTGTTACTTTTGGTGCAGTGGTGATAGACTCTGAGAAATACATGCATTTCTCTGGTGTGGTAAGAAGTCTGATTTTAGTGTTATCTTGTCATATAAATTCAAGAGAAATATATGCATCTGGAAAAGCTGTCTGTGACAAACTCAATGTCATCAAGATTATGAATTAACTATGATCTTGTCTGACATATTCCACAGAAACTCACAGGTCTACAAATGAAGGAGAAAACACAGGAGTCTACATTCACTGGTCTGCTGTGCTGCCTGTGTGTTAAACAAGCTCCATGGAAGGCATCAGAGAAGGCAGACAGCTCCAAAATGCTACAAACCCACCATGACTGGTCTTATGAATCCAGTACCACAGCTCCTATAAGAACTGGAACAGGAAGATGTAGTGAAAAGTAATGGGAATAATATGATGTGCTTTGCTTATTCCTAAGTCGTCCAAAAGCCCTCTAGATATTACTGTTATCACAATGAAGAACAAACCCTAGGCTGGTCTAACCAGGGACTGAAAGTCAGGGATATGTAATAAAAGTTCAAGACATCTCTATTCTTTGGTAGAAGTCACATGCAAACATTTAAGTCATGCTGAATCTTCCCTCTGAATGCTTTTTGCTGATTGTTTTGTAAATATTTCCAGGCATTTCCTAAAACAAATGAGGGAGGTGACTTGAAGTAATTTCATCTACCATACGTTTTAGATTCAGAGCATCCTGTTGATGGAGAAAGCTAAAGAAGGAAATTATTAACAATGTCCCTTGCTTCCCATACACAGGCATTCCTACATTGGAGACAAAAAGGCTTTCCAAGAGGAGGTGAGGTCAGAACCAAGCAGTAATGGAATTAATCAGTCCGGAGAAAAGAGCCAGGCTTGAATTTATAGGGGAAGTAAGTCAATGTTGAGATTTTAGAAGAAGAGGAACAGAGTGGTGAGAAAAAGGAAGTATTTTGGTGGCAATAGTTTGAACAGATTGAACCAAAAAGGGGAGAAAAGACTTGGTCAGAAAAGGGGAAAGATCTTGAAAGAACCAGTGCACAGACTAGTGCTGAGACAGTGTTGACTGGGAAGAAGGCTGACTTTTGGGAAAAATACAATTTTAAGAATTGTGGCAGCTTAAAACAGAAGTAGAGGAGAAATGCAGCAACTGGTTTCATGGCCTAGACAGCAGGGAGTGCTAATAGTAAGAGAAAAGTGACAGGAAATAAGAATAAAGGTAAATACAACTTCCAAGCAGCTAGCCTATAGACTAATGTAACTTTGTCAGAATGCTGTTTTGTACATCTTTATGTATTGTACTCAGCATACTTCAGGCTACTCAGAGCAACAAATATATTCTTGTTGACTAGCCAAAAAATATTGAGTAAAAACAATTCCTTGAGTTAAATGGAAATTGTCTAAGTCAGTTCACTGGAACAAAACTATTTGAATAAGGGAAGTTTCAGTTTCCTTTTCAAGTTGGAGTTACTTTGCAAAATGTAAATCAGTAATACAAGAAGCCCCTTTTTCTTTCTTTTTGTTTTAATCATTTGCAAGAGTGCTGGCATTTGCCAACATTTCCCTTACTGCGTTATCTTGAGCTCCACAGAACATTTATTGTTGCAGCGCTAAAGATCTTGATAAGGGCCCAGCTGTGAATGTGACCGCCGTGTTTCAGTCCTATGTAACATGATATTTGTTCTCCCTGCTTTTATGGTACAAAAGGCTACTGTAATGATCTTCACTGTTCTCTGCTTATCGAGCAAATTAAAGATGATCCTGTCAGTTTTCTAACCACGACTTTACTGCCTATATTCTCTCTAGATATACACTAAAGTGCAAAGTGTTTGCTTCTTGCTTGCACATGGATCAGCTGAGGGCAAGTATCTTCTCCAGCCTAGCCCTTCACCACCCCTGTGCTTGAAATGAAGAGAGACATTTCACAGTGGAAATTAGACCAAATGAGAGCACTTCCAGGCAAGAAGCAACATCGGCAATTTCAGTCTTTTTTTCTGCTCACCTTTGCTATTCAGAAGCCGTGTGGGTGGCTTACAGGAGGAGTGAAAGAAGGGTAACCTTAAAAGCAATGCCGTACAGGACCCTCCACTGCAATCAGAATTAATAGGCAGCTTCATTAGATGCCTGTTTAGAAAGAGCAAATAATAAATAACTGGCTCCAACAGCTTCTATGTCAGGGCAGATATGTACCTGAGAAGCTCAGAGGCTTTGGCTTGCCAAGTTCAGGTGGGATGGACACCCCTTGTTTTGGAGATTCTAGCAGACAAAGTTACTGCAGAGAGCTTTTGGAAAAACTGTGTTATAGGAAGGAACTTTAACTCAGCCTGCATCTTTATCAGCTCTATAGCACTATTTTCCTTTCAGTGTATTAGCACCAAACAACTTGTATAAATAACCAGGAGGAGCTGGTTCACATTTGGAGCACTAGTTTTTCTCTTGGAACTGTGAAATATGATGAATGTACTAACATTTTTATTTCAAGCAAAACTGATGTCCAATACAGGGCATGGAAAATTGCTGAATTAGGTTCATCTCCTTAATTGTATCTAAGCTTTGGCTCAAGTGAATATTTTTCTAGTAATTATTATGAAATATAGTATGATTCATATCTCAAGTAATGATTAGGCATATGAAATTTATTCATTTATGCTTTACGTATATCTTTACTAGTTATTTTGTCTGTAAATACAGATTTAACACATTAATCACCTGTTTTTCTTTTTTTTTTTCCTGAGTACATTTCACCACACCTGGTAATACTGGCTTTTAGCATAGAACAGTAGCAAAAGTGCAATGATAGCCACACTCTGTACTGCAGGAGCTTGGTAGTTTAAAATCAGCAGGAATTACTCATGTACAGTCTAGTTTTTATCCTTACTTACGATATGTGAATATGCCATACTGTCTCCTCAAACTGACAGAAGCTACAGGTAAGCTGCTTCCCCATCCAGAATTCTATCTAGAGAATCTTTCCGATTAATAATTTCAGGACAGCCTTTCCATTTATTAAAAAATAAAAAAAAAGACCTGGTAAAATCCAGAGGAAAACAAAAAAATAGAATTTCCTGGATGATACCCTGCAGAGAAGTAGCTTCTCAGTTCCTCCACTGGAAAACCATCTTTCCTTCAGCTCATATTTTTCCTCTGTGATTCCACCTTCGGTGGCTGAGTATCACAAAGGAGAAAAGAGCACCTAAATAGCTTAATCACCCTGGAAGGCTTTTCTGTCCCAGCCTTAGTCACGCTGTAGCCACAACCTAGTGAAGACTTTCTTCCTTTGAATGATAATACCAGAAGGCCTAGGAACAATTTGTTTTTTTAATATACAATCTGGTTCCTGAACTGGCATCAAAGTGGTGTTACAAACAAACTAGCTACTTCTCCGTGCAAACAAGTTAATGGTCCGTTGACTTCTCTCTTGAATTTTGGACATCAGCATAAAATGCCAGAAATCAATTAAAATATGACCAACACATGAAATGAAGTACATAAACCCAGCAGGAAATGGTAAAAGGTATTAACAGAAAATAGCCAGACAATCGTTATATGCACTCACCAATGAGAAAGCTTGGGTTGCTGTACCCTGGGAAAACCAGTGACCAGCAGTATATACAGAGAGCTAGATCTGCTGTCACTGCAGGTAGGCAAAGGAAAGGGTGGAAAAAACACCATAACAGAGGAAAATAAAGTGACATCAGACATCGAGAAAACTTTCCCATATCTAAACATCATTTAAAGGTAACTTTCAAACATTTTAAAGATATTTAAAAAGTAAATAGCATCTAAAGATTTAGACAGTATTTAAAGTATCTTAAAAGTTTTTGAAGTACTGTACAATATAAATTTATATGAGTGTAAATTCAGTATAATCAAGAATTAAAAAATAATAGGACTGTGAATTAACTTTGTAGGTCTGATGAACTCTTTCCTGCAGTAAAATGGGTGACAAAGTAAGTTTGTATCCTACTAGAACCCTTTGGTAGTACCACAACAGAAATATGAAATGGTGTTGCTTCTTAGAGGAGCTGCTATATCCCTCTTCCTTCTCATGCAAGTGAGATTACAGAAGAGCAGTGGCAATACAAACTGTACTACTAGTGAAAAGCTGCGTTTAAGAGAAAACTCATTTCACCTGATATGTAGTAGGAGGAAAGCATGCCAATAGTTTATATTACGAGAAGACTCTGGTATTATTTGTCACATTGCAATTCCAAAATATTCTAATGAAGTCAATAGTCTAGAACTATTCATATATATATACTAATGCATCCTGATATATATGTACGTGCAGAAATATAACGGAGAAGAGTCTAGTTCTTGATAATTAACTGGATACATGTGGAAGACATCTGGACCACCCAAATTTCTGCTTGGTTTCTATAACGTCTTGTTTCTTTCAACAGTTGCTGAATCCAAAGTTATCACAGCTTCCTAGGCATGCTTGCTGTAATTACTGTGGTGCTGGGACATCATGCATCAAATCTCTGCAAGCCCTTTGGCTGCTTCCTCTGGGTGCTTTAACAATGAAGGAACTGAAGTAGTTTTCCGTCACGGATATAAACCCTTCCTAACATACTGTGCTGGATAAATCAGGGTTTTTATCATCACCTAGACAATGTAAAATGACAAGGAACGGAAAATAACATGGAGTCAGCATGGCTGAGGATACTATCTGTTGCCAGATAGAAAGCAATAAAAAAATCCTTCCAGTTGCCAAACTGCTGCAGATGAGAGAGGCAATCCATGCGATGGTGTGCCTGTAGCTGTGTATATATAGGCTGTGCAGGACAGGATATACCCACTCTGTTTCAGGGGCTAAATTCCTTTATGTGCAGGTCATGATGCTGCCACCGCACCCAGCTTTCCTCCTACACTGCTGTTACTGCTCGCACAGCTTCCTGACATTTAAGAGGTGACTCATTTGGAAGCAACTTCATGCTTTTCTCTGTACAAACATGAGGATGTGTGTTCATAGATAGACAGCTGAAGTGGTCATTAGGTTCCCTGTGTGAGAATCCTGTGCTCCTTCGTTAAGGAAGCAGTTCTGGAGTGACGGCCTTGATTTAGCTCGGCAACCAAAGGTTATAGATAACACTGGTCAAACAACAATTGCTGGTACCATGCGTGTTGAGAGGTAATTTCATGGTCAAAGATTAAACCAAGTGGTATTAAGAGCTTTCTGTGTTGACTAAGAATTTTCATCTCTTTAGAAATTATTATATACATACAACTACAAACCTCTGAAGAGATCCTTTATATAGGCTCTGTATGCTGCTGCATTTGATGTATCAAAAGGAAAATAACTTCACAACTAGAGGTTGGATTTCACCAGGAGAAGTTCCCCATGCTGTACATTGCATTAGTGATGCCCAGCCTTCAGAATAATGAAGAATAGAGACACTGCAAAAGGCTTTTCTCCTAATGGAGTGCAATTTTCTGTCCTTCTGTATGGCAGGGAACAAAATGTCATCCCCATTTGTTTCTCTATCTTTTTTTTTTCCTTTTTTTTTTTAAAGTTACTTTAAAAATGTCTAACTATATAGGTACATCTGTATTGTCATCTACAAAAGTAGAGATCCGTGCCCGATTCTAGTACGTGATTTGTGTCAGTGTGTGTCACAGATCTCATGTTCTTTCTCCTTAAACTACGTTCTGTTCATACTCATTCAAAGCCATTAAGATAAAAAAAACTTTCTGAGATTTCAGAAGTCACAGAAACAGGCAACTTTGAATTTTTTGTCCATATTTGCCGGGTAGGTATTAAAGAAAGTTACTTTAAACTAACCCTTTGAATAGCAGATCTCTTGAATGATTCACTTCCACCTCATTTCTACTAGAATTCAGATAAATGAATTGTGGGCTTTTTTCCCTATTTGAGTTTTGAATGATTGATAATTACTTAGTCTTTGTTTCATGTTAGGTACTGCTAACCATGTATTTGTTTGGGGTTTTTAATGTTGTTTTTAGAAAACAGAAGGTGTCAAACCCAAACTAGGTTTCATAACAATGCCATTACATAACCATCCAATTAGTAGCTCATCTGCTGCTATTAATAGCAGCTTCCACATCTAAATCGCTTTGTGTAGCGCAACAATAACTGGCACGATGAGGCTTCATATTCATTATTTGAAAAGAACAAATGAGCTTCATGGCAATTTATGAGATGCAGAGTAATGTGCTGTTGATGAGTTGCCAGGCTGCTGCCTGCTCAAATGCTGCTTGCCTTTCCAGACCAACAGGAGATCTTCAGACCTGGTGGGCTGTTGTTGCAAGACTTGTAGAATCACAGAATGGCAGGAGCTGGAAGGGACCTCTCGAGATCATCTAGTCCGATCCCCCTGCCAGAGCAGGTTCACCCAGAGCAGGCTGCACAGGAACTCATCCAAGTGGATTTTGATTATCTCCAGAGAAGGAGATTCCACAGTCTCTCTGGGCAGCCTGTCCCAGTGCTCTGTTACCCTTGAAGTAAAGAAGTTTTTCCTCATGTTGAAGAATTTTCTGTGTTCCAGTTTGTGTCCACTGCCCCTTGTCCTGTTGCTGGGCACCGTTGAAAATAGTCTGGCCCCATCCTCTTGACATCTGCCCTTTAGATATTGATAAGCATTGATGAGATCCCTTGTATGTACTTACATATCTTATGTGCATCTCATAAAGAAGGCTACCAGAGACAGAGCTCAGACCAAGGTAGTCTGAAGCCAGGAACTTTTTGAAGTCTTTTTCTTTGGAACAGTACTGATTATTCAGTATTATGTTTCATGTTTACATCGACTGATGTAATTAATTCTCCAGTGATGATGGTGTGTTGCTGTGGTTCAGCTGGAGTTCCACCCCAAAGTTGGTTGTCATTGTCCTCCATTTCAGCTGTTTCATGTCGGCTATTGCTGGTTGGACGTTTGTCATGCTGCGGCTGCTTGAGCAGACACATACACAGAGGAATCTGAACTCTCTTTTGAAGAAACTGGACAGCAGTTTTTGTTGTATTAAGCTGCTTGAGCTGGTGACCACGCAATCTGACCCAGAATTTTTGTAACTTTTTGTACAAGACTTTTTTTTTTTTTTCCAAAGGAGAGATCAGATATGATTTCTATTTATAAAAAAAGCTACTTTAAGAGTTGCAGCATGTGAGCTAGTTTGATCTTACATTCATCTGTTCCTGAATTCCAACATGGAAGGAACAAATCTGTGAAGAGATTTTTCCATGGCCTGATGACAACCTTCTACTTTTCACAGAAATTTCCTTTTCATCAGATCTCTCATCTGATGTAAAGGTGGGTTAAATTCAGATATATACATGCTTCTAAAATAATTTCTTCTCCTGAGGTCCCTATTCTGCTCTCCTTGAGTATCTCCACTGCTTCCGTACTTCAGACTGTTCAAGGTTTTGCATCCCTTGTGCTCTCCATCTCTTCACTGTATCATGCTCCCCATCAGCTGCTGTCTATGGGGATATAACAGGCTCTTCCATTCCTTTTCCCTAGGCACAGGCTGCTTCAGAATTAAGGATCTACTTACCTCAGTAAAAAATTAGTTGCGTAATTAATGGGCTTGACAGAATATTGATTCAGGTTTCTGTTTCTGCATTGCTTCCTTGTAGATGTAGTTGTTCTTCAGACCCTCTTTACTCAACTTACAGATTTACGTCCTCCCTGGTGAAAAGAAAAAAAAAATTAAAAAGAAAGAGAGGTGTCCAGAATCACCTACATGAGTTAGTTAAAAAACAAAAAGAACATGCACATTCTTTCATGGGCATATTGAACTGTAAAGTATAAATCACTAATAATGTTTTTCCTTCAGTCTGTCATGTCTGTTATTTGTTTCCATTCTCTTGTTGTAAGCTATTTAAAGTTATTAATCAATGTAAAATGTAAAACTGAAATATGAAAATATGAAATGTGAAATACGTCCCTACAACATCCGAGTGTTCTGCACAGGTATAATAATAAACATTTTTCTTATATTTTTTCTTGCTATCGCAGCAATGTATTAATTTCTCATGTTCACATATCAGTCATCCATTTCAATGAGATTCATGATATTTTCTGGCCCTTTCTTACATATTTATATACCTGTAAAAGCCACAAGAGTCCCAAGCGACTTGCATACACCGATGGTAAGTATGTGGTCTCTTCCCCTTTTGCGTTTATGGCTGACTCTGCAGGAAGCAAGTTACGGGCTGATGGTGGGAAAGTGGAGAAAAAATGCTTAGGCATAAAATGAGATTACAGCACTTCTTGTACCTTCACATGGAAGGTACAACTTGTCGCACAAAATTCCTTCTCTGCCTGCTCACAGAACAGAACTAAATGCTGCTCCAGTGCCTGACTTCTTGCCCACTGTTCATGTTTCTGTCTTCTGGCTTCAGGACTAGGCAGAAAATACCGGTCAAGGTTTCTTTCTGGAAAGACCTTAGAAGATATTGCCTTGATTTTGAAAAATTTCATGTAAAAAGGGGGAGAAAACTAAATTAAAAGCAAAGGAAGATTTGAATAATAGCTTTTCAAAACTCAGTAAGCCAGTCAGAACTGGAACAGTCTGAATGACTCTGAATCCTGACTGAGTTTCAAAAGACGCATTGTAGCGATTGCATCAAATTAGGCTGCTCTTCTCCCATTTTGCTGAAAAAAAAAAAGTGTCATTCTGTGTAGAATACCTGGGTATGATAAGCTTTAAAAATGGCCGGCAAAGTACTTGGCATAGAAAAGCAGGCTTCCCACTTAAACCCAGTGAACCAGATTCAACTTTGGTGTAGAACTGTCGAGTGAAAGATTTACAGAAAAATGACTGTGACCCATTTTGTTTTATAGAAAATGTGGATCTGATGCTCAGATAAAGAATCACACATTGTCTGAGTGCTCAAAGCTACTTATATGAGAGAAAATTGCTTTATAAGTAAGGATTTGTAGGCTCAAACCCACATAAGAGCATAAGAAACGACCTGCTGCGTCAAAGCATCCACACCCCTATTTTCTCTCTCCCGGTGGCAGAAGGAGAAGCCACGCAGGCGTCGGAGAACAGAGCTTAATCCAGTGCCACCCCCAAACCACATGCACACTGACTTTTATAATAGTAAATATTACATGTTATAAATAGTCAAGAGGGGATGGGAAGAACGTAAGGGGGTAATGTAAAAAAACAAAACCAAAACACACCATTGAAGCTGCTTTTCATCAGACAAACCTACAAGTGGAGGATTAATATGCCCCAAGAGGTTCCGAGAGATAAAAGCTTTGTGTTCAGTCCAACAGCCCTGCCAAAGTATTTAGAAAGGCTGCTTCCTGAGTATTAGAGTACAGTCCTCATCTGCATTTATAATTTAACATCTCTGGAAGCGTGAACAACAATAGCTTGTGAATAAACTCAGCCATCATCTGTAAAAGACTAAGTTTATCCATGCTGTAAGGTTGCCTCTTTACTTCAGGATGTGGAGATTGGACTTTAGTTGTGTTGTTTATCACCTTCCCAATCTCAGCTGAAAAATAATAAGACATCTATTTGACCTTGAAACGTCTGATTTGAGGACAAGATATTTTCTAGGTTATTAAAGCACAATAGTTCTATGCCGTTCTCTGGGGGGGGGGGGGGGGGGGGGG
>JAOQGH010000032.1:3588025-3616348 GCA_025769975.1 Gallinago jamesoni
CCCCCCCCCCCCCCCCCCCCCCCCCGCAGCCATTTTCAAGGTTTACTCATTTCTTCTCAAAGCAATAAAAAAAGACTAAATCCACCGGCTATCAGTAATTGTGCTGGCTTTATAAATTATGCACATTTTGGGAAGCTCACAGAAACATTGCAAATTTCTGGTGTGAAGAAGGCACCTACTGATAATAATAAGGTGAGAGGGCTCTGATTGAGACTTAAACACTTTCCCATAGTCTGTTGTCCTTAACAGGTAGGGTTGAGTATCAGCCCCTAAATTTCTTCCCAGTGCAGCACATTTTCTTTGCCTTTCAGACTTTAAGGTGGATGAGTACATTTACTAACTGAACTTGCAAGGAAATTATCTCATGCGTCTTTATAGAAGGAAAGTATATGCTTTCATGCAAATTATTTATAAGCAAATGCCACAGTTGAAATTATTATAGATACTGCTTGTCAGTTGAAATATTTGATTAAATCAAAAATTTAGGTTACCATAAGCTAGTGAATGGAGTAACACGAACCAGGGAGATGCAAGGTAGAAGTAGCTCCCAGTTTTACTAATGATTAAACAGGAGACAAACCGCTCAAGTTTTATCTTTCGGTGCTCCTCAGACAGCTCCTCGGCTGCTCTTCTCAAAGGTATTTCCATCATATCCAAGTTGCCAGACATAGTTCAGAGGTGACTACCCAAAACGTAATGGTCTGTTTTATAGATGTGTCAGAGATGGTGATCTAATGATCTCTTTTCGCTTTAACAGCTGTGACCAGAGAATTTAAATGTTGCCAGCAGGTAATGAGTTTATCTCACAGAAGCTGGGTTTGTAGGGGAGCCTGAGTTCAGTCCTGCCTGTGATTAATTGCCAGCTTTCCAACCAAGCCTTCTGGAGAGGTTATCTGCTGAGGGCATGAAAACTACCTGGTCATCATTACAACTGAAAGAGCTCATTTAGAAAGGCAGTGGTAGGGAATGAATGGGCTCCCGTAGGAAGTTCTGGATCAGAGCATATAATCCAGATGATAATTTGAAGGTATACAATCTGCAAGGATAATCGCAGAGGAAACAGATAGCCCCTGCAACAGATCCGAAGCCAAGAGATGATTGGCATGTTAAGCTTGTGGCCACCATTTTTAGTGACACCCCCCCCCCCCAAAAAAATAAGTTTTTTAAAAAAAGTGTAAAAAACCTGGGCTCTATTTCCTATTGAGCCAGGAACAGGTTTAGTCTTTCTTGGTAAAAAATAGGAAATAATTGAAGAAACACCATGTTTGTAAGGTCATTATATATTTGTGTAAAGGACTATTTTCAGCTTATGAGTTTTATATTCAGATAAGCTTTCTCATCAAAGAATCACCCAAGTGTTCTGGATAGAATTTTTCAAATATATTTTTTTGGAAAAAAAGAAGGATTATCTCTGACAAATTTTACACTGAAAAAGCATGAATAAATTCGTTATGATAATCTATTGTGGCCTAAAACAAAGAGATTGCTTGCCACCTAAAATGCACAGATACACAAGATGAGTTATAATGCTACCAAATTAATGGCCTCTGAGAGGGAAAATGGGAAACAGGCTGATGAGAGTGAAGCATGTAGAACAAAAGTGGTTCTATTTCATGCCATCAACAACAGTCTGTATTTGCTCACTGTTCCATCTTTAATTAACTTAGAAATATGCTTGCTTAACTCAGCATTTGCTCTTTCGTTTCTTTTTGATCAGATTCATAAAAAAATGAACAGAATAGATTGAATCTATGAAATCACAATGTGGATGACAACATTTGAGGCAACAGGAAATCTCAGCAAAAAATTTATGAGCTACTTGGGTCTTCCCAATTTTTCTGACCTGATTCCTTTGCAAATAAGCCTGCCTACAGGCCTTCTCTCTGTTCTAGGCACACCACACACAGGATTTAAAGATACAGGGCTAGAAGGATTCTGCTGGGCCATTTTAGCCTTTTACAATATGGCCAGGCTTCACCTCTCATCTTCCTCTCCTAATCAGATTAAAATTCTGCTCCATGCCAATACAACATCAGTGGTTAGAAAACTTTGCTTAATGTCCAGCCTATACATACCCACTTTCAGCTTGGAGCCATTTGTTCTGTTCCAATCTTGTCCTTTAATTTCCATTAAGCTTTTCCCCAAATGCCGTTAATATCAATTCTGGGTTGAGAGTGAAATTGCATCCTCTTTCTGTCTTTCTTTTTAGTCTCTGATCAGCAGATAGGTTTTCCTTTTCCCTGTCATCCTTGAATCTTCCCCTGGCAGCTGTTCAGATTTGATTTTCTCTTTCTCAAATATGCTAAAGCCAAATTCTATGTATTACTTATAATTACCTGTCTAAATCTCATTGTAGTTATTATTTGGGGGGAATATCTCACCAGCCCTTCTCTGTTTGTGCTTAAAATATAAAATCATATTTATATCTATATCTATTCTGATAAATTCTAGTACCACAAATCCCTAACCATCACCTGAATAAGATAAAGACAAACCTGTCTCCAAATATTTGTTTCCAAGTGATGAAGGAAACTAGATGTTCAAACATCCAACTAAAGACATCAAAGATTCAAGGGAGATTTAGTCCAAACAAGGAGATTCCCCTCTCCCTATGAAAGAAAAGCGAGTTTGGACTGTGGCATGAGTAGAGTAGAGTAGACCACATTTTTGACTCAAAGTTTTTCCTCTTACTTGTATTCTCCTTTCACTCATGCACAGTGATAGACAGAAAGAAATTGCTTCTGTGGGAAACACTTGTGTTTCTGTCCCCCATTTTGTTCAAGAAAAATACCATCTACATTGTAGGTTTTTTTCCACTTCACCGTATATATATTGCATATATACAGTGGTATATGTCATACTGATATATTTCCTAACTAATCATTTCTTAAAAATAGTCTCAAGTTTCTGCTGTACAGCTTGTAATGAAACACTATGGCCCCAAATCCCATTTTTTTTCTGACTTTAGCAGCATATTACTGTATTTCCAGGGGAGATACATATGAGTTACAAAGTTTGATTACACAATTATAGCTGTTCAGGGATTTACAACCCTTGCTATCTCTTTGTTGCAAAGGTACCTGCCGAACATGTGAGATTTTCTTTCAGGAAAAATAATCACCCATGCACAATAAAATCATGGCTTATTGCTATTTTGGAACTTTTCCGAACTTTTGGCAAGGTTGCGCTGGAGACCCACGTAACCTCTTGCTGCAAGCCTCTTGATGGTTGGGACCCTATAAATATCAAGGTCAGGAACAATCTCTGCTTGTAATTGTCCAAAGAAATACGTTCTTGGTTCCTTTCATGATGTCATTGACCTTGAGAAAAATAATTGCTAAGGTTAAAACGTCCCTTGGTGATCTGTTGAGCAGTAAAATGGCTTAGTCACAGCCATGACAATGCCCACCCACCCCTCCTGGTATTTGTGACAAGCCAACTGCCTGATTGAGACTATTAGTTTTGTAGGTTGGATGGTTTAGGAAAGATTAAGATAAATTCTCTGCATTGATCTCAGATTGAGAGGAGAAATGCCACTTTTTTATTTGGAGATGGATCAGTGGAAATCATTCTCAAATACTGCTGATTATTCATGAGCTGAAAACAATTGCTAATTCCTTACAGCAGCAGATTTTTCTTATTTAAAATGAACATCATTGTTCAGAAATAACTCCCAAATTACCATCTCATTTGCTTTCCCCAAAAGGTATTAAATGTGATCAGTGTGCTCATATAGGGAATCAAACAAATGATAGAAAATTAGTCCTTAGGAAACAGAAGGACTAATAGGAATTTTGAAGGGAATGAAGAGAAGCACAGGGCAAGATTGCCTTCTTGCCTTGGTTTTAGGCTGTGCAGAAAACATCTCAGAAGGCTGACTTTGGGGATTGGAGCACCAAGAGTGATAATGTGCAGCCACGGACTGCTGAGCATCCCAGCCTGAGAGAGTTTAGCGTGTCTTACAATTACAATTAATTGAGATTAATTTTAGATTCTGCAGTAAAAAATAAACCAGCAGGAGTATGAATGGTCTTCCTTGAACAAGGACGTGTGGTTAGTGTATAGAAGCTAACGTTTCTGGAGCAAATCCGTATCAATAATAGTGCACATTACATTTATGGCCTCATAATAAAATTTCAGATAGCTCAGAAGAACATGGAAGAAAAACATATTAAAAAGATCCTATTAGAAATCTGTTAAATCACTGGTCAGAGCCAGAATCAAGCAGGTAAAAGGGAAATGAGATGAGTACTCTATAAAAAAGGTAGACAATCATGTCCTGAGATGACAACAACCTGGACACTTACAATCTTGAACAAAGCCCTACAAACTGAAGCACAGAGAGGAATTCATCATTAGTTTCTGCTACAGAAACTTCCTGGAGCACAGAGAGTAGGATAGTCTGATGGCAGCCTCTACTATTAAAACAGCCTTAGGATTTCTACAAATTATATATGAGTCCCCCAAATTCAAAAAGCCATTTGCAACACTGAATAATGGTATATTTTAGTTGGTGCTTGAGACAGTTTTAAAAGCCAAAAGCCAAACCATTTTATGCAAAATGAGGTGTGAGAAAAAGAATAAAAGTGAAGAAAGTGACAGACAATCGAGAACTTAATAAAAAAGCCTTCTAGTTGATACCCCCAAGAAGAAAGAAGAAAGGGCTGAAGAAAGAAAACTGCAGGTTAAAAAATAGCCTGGCTTTGAAAGAAATGAAAGTCACAATAAAGCAAGATAAATATTGCTACTTTCATTTCTGTGGAAGTCAGGCTTCTTCTTTAAACAGCATATCCTTTGTTCCCATGCATGGGCTAACCCAAAACCTGGAGACAGTGATAATGGTGAATATTAGTGAAAACTTGCACTTTAAAGAAAAGGAAGCAAAGAGCAGAAAAATATATATGCGGCAAGCAGAGCTGAAACACTGAAAGCTTTTAAAATGAGCCCTTGGGTCCTATGCTGTCCATGGGAGTTTCAGACCAGTTTGGGAAGCAGTAACAGGAATATCACTCAGGCTGCTCCAAAAGCATTTTGGTTCCAGGAGTTATATATTCAGTAAGAGGAGAAGTCGTGAAATATCAGGGGTAGATTGCATATTAGAAAGAACAGCAGCCTTCCTCTTCTCAGAAGTAAAAATGAAAATTTCATTTTGAATATAGAAAAATACAGGCAATTTCAGTAAATACAGCTGTCTGCTAAAAAGGCCCAGTGCTTGTTTTGAACTTATTACTGTCAATGGCAGGCTTCTGAATCTGACAATCAGTGAAGACACTCCTATTCTGGGTTGATGTAAGGGTCTGTCCCTTGGACAGAATAAAATTTTACAGTGATGCCACGGGATGACCTTCAAAGCTGTCCTTTCCAGAGGGCACCATCAAGGATCTTCTGATAAACCAGTCTCAAGTACAAGGTTAGCAAGAAAGCAATGCACGCAATGCTTGGCCCAAGCTCCTTCCTCTTGCTCGAGTCAATTATATATAAATTAAATTGAACTCTTATGTTCTCCTCATTTCCTCTCACAGCCTTTCATCAAACAGTTATTTAAAATAAATATTTCCTTCCTCCATCACTTGCTAGCGTTTGTCAGCATTAGCTGAAGTTGTCAGCCCAAGGTGAGAGTTTGTGAAGAGAAAGGAAATCACAGAGCGGGGTCCCAGGGCCGCCTGCTTCTTCTGAACTCGATGCTTTATTTCAGCAACTCTGCTGGATCCCACTCTTTCAAACCTTTACACTTCTCGCCAGCTCAGAGGCTCCAATTTCAACGTTTTCTTTACGGTAACTCCTAGTTGTGGCAAGCCAAACGTACATATTTTTCAATGTAGATAAACCCCCCTCACTTGACTCCGAGAAGGAGACTAATATGTGAGCGTTCAATACATCCTACTATTAACATGCATGCAAATAAGGCAGCCAAGTCAATAAATTACATGAGATAGGCCTCTCCCAGAGGACAAGGAGGAAGTAAAGGAATAAAGGTACATATGCAAGGCAAGGCTGAGTCCCTAACAAGACATCTGTGGAAGGGAGGGAGAGAATAAATCTTTTCCTTATTCTCAGTGGAACTGCATTAATCTTGCCTCAATTGGGCTTTTCTTACCTATCTCTTTCCCTCATGAGTAAGTGAATAAAAACTGTAGTAATCAAGGAGAGAGGAAAGCCACAGCCAAGGTAAAAAAAAAAAAAAAAAGCTGCAGAAAATTATTCTTTTAGAGCAAGAGACAGTTAAGATATTGTGATTAAGCAAAGCACAGCTCCTCTTTGCACAGTATATGACTTCACACAGCTTACCCACTATGATTTCTCTGCCCACAGCCAAACAGCTAAAACGAATCCTTCTCAGAATGTTTTATCAAACAAGGAGAATGAGGTGACTCTCACGAAGAATGGACCCCACTTGCACAGTCCTGGTGATGCCTTAACACAGCCCAAAGGGCAAAGATCTGTTTGTTCCTCCCTCCCACTCTTCGCTTTGGATGTGTGAAGAAGAAACATATTCCATTTTCACTGGCGTAGCGTGCAGGCTGAATCTCATGTTCTGTAACAGGAAGACACAGTCACCTCTTATGTTCAGGGTGCCCACTTCACTCTTAACACGTCTGGAAACTCCTGTGGGCTGTGTAATGCACATGTTTCTTCATTGTGGAAGTCTCTTCGTAAGGTGCTGACCATTGGCGGTCTGCTGATCTAACCAATCAAGGTGGTATGTTTGTACCTGCATAACGGAGCAAGTAAGAACACCAAGACACATTTATCTGTGCCTTACATGTGTGGTAGGTATGGCTCTAGAGGGGACTGTCACAGGCTTCAAAGTTTAACCTTCAGAGCCTGTACTCTTCAACAACTTTGAGGCATGTTAATCATCTCTTACGAGCAATTGACACAGAATGCAGAAACAGCAACAGAAAATATGCACAGGTTTCTTACCCAAATGCTGTTTACATTTGTTGAAATCACATTCTACTGCAGTTAATCGACCTTTTCTACTTCTGCCAAAAAAAGAGAACATATAGAACCATAGAATTGTCTAGCTTGGAAGGGATGTTTAAGACCATTGAGTCCAACTATTAAGCTAACACAAAACCACCACTAAACCATGTCCCTCAGCACCACATCTGCCTGTCTTTTAAATACCTCCAGGAACGGCAATTCCACCACTTCCCTGGACAGCCTGTTCCAATGTTTGATATATATCTTCATCTGTCTGTCCATCTATCCATCATCTTCTGATGTCTCATAGGACCACGAATCCCTATAACCATCATTGAATAAAAACCAGAATCACAGCAGGTAGGACCCAGCTAGTACCTTCCTTTCTCATCCTCACACATGCCCTGGGAAAGCCTGAGCCTGGAGCCAGGCAGAGGCCCTTGCCCCATGCCCAGAAACCAGGGCTCTGGAGATCCAGCAGACTTTCTCTAGCCCTGACCGAATCCTCACCGTCTCAGGAAGGTCAGCTATTTCCTTCTGCCTTGCTTTGCAATTTCCACAACCCTTTCTCATCACTCCTCTGCCAATGTTCTCTTCCTTTCTCATATCCCAGGTAAAGCACCCTGAAGCAGAGGAAATAAGCCCAAGTGCCCCTTGGTTTTATTGCTACATCACCGTTCTCCTTGACTTGGCCTTCTACTGCTTTCCCCACCCATTTTCTGTTCACAGCTTGGACTCTTTGAGGCAGGAGCTCTCTCATACTCAGTGTTTTCATGATGCCTAGCACAATAGCAATCTATTTTGTGGCCTTCAGATGGTCTTTTTTTTTGTTTGTTTGTTTCTTTGCTTATATAATGTGTATGATTCATTAACATGAAGTCTCCTGTAACACAGAACATCTGGTTTTGGTTTTGGTTTTTTTTTTTCTTTTCCTTATTCTGTGAAGTTTTCAAGTCAGCTTTGGGATATTTTGTCTAAACTTGATCCTTAGAAAGTTGATGTAACTAGGATGGGAAATCCTTTCCAATTTCATCTTTTGGGGATAATCCCATGTTGGTATATGCTATTTCCTGATTAGATATTTGTATTAGGAGAACATCTTTCTTCATAGCTACATCTGTCATTTAGTTTTGGAAAAGATAATCCTTGGATCATTAACACATTCTATGGTTCTGTAGAGCTTGGCAGAGTTTTCTTTCCTTATATTTCACAGCATTTTTTTCCCCTATGGATATTCCCTTAAAAGGTTTCCTCCAATTGTTTTGTATTTTAATGCTCGGATGATTCTGTGTCTTGGGTGATGTGGCCATTTCTACATAGAACATTATCTGCTTTGCCTTGAAAAACGTACCAGCTTTGCAAAGTTGAGGCTAATGATTTATAGCCCAAATGATGCTAACTGTCTCATTACTGGTCAAACAATGACTTTTTTCAAATGTCAGATAACAGATGGTGAAGGGAAATTTTATTTCCTTCTCTTCCAAATCTACCATTTGAGCTAGCAGGGAAAACGCGAGAAGAGGGGAAAGCTGGACACACGCTTCAGATTTTAAACATATTTGTTTTTAATTAGCACTTGACTACAGAACTGGTCAGGATTTAAATGTTAAATGAAAATTTTTCCCCTATTTTGGTCAAAATTTCAAGCTCTGAAATCCAGTTCAAAACTGACAAACAATTTACTACTTTATGAAGTTCATCTGCTTTTGTCTTTAAGAATAGTGATCAAAATACAATGGGTAAATTACTGTAACTTTTTAAATCACAAAACCCAAATTAAGCTACATTGTAGAAAAATGTATTTTTTTCTTAGCAAGAAATTACTGTTGCTACAATTCCCATGTAGCAGTGTTATGTTCTAAGAAGATGCAATAAACAGCTGAAATAAATACCTATGGGATACACTTCATAATCCAGCATTTTATGTGTAGTCTAGAAACATTACCTAATATTAAACACAGTGTCATGTAAGAAGTAATAAGTACTTATATTACATCTATACAAATGGATACATATATTTTTGCCTGTCTGTATTAGGTTTTTATATTGCTGGTGGTATCCCAAAGATAATATATTTGAAACATACAGTTTGTGGCAGACATGAAATTACGGGTGAAATTTATCTCAGAATAAGCCCTGTTTAATTAAGACAGGGGTGATGCTTCTGGAAGACTGAAACTTAGAGATGTTTCCTGTTGCTATAACTTTTATCACAACCTTTGTTTGGGAATCTGTGCGTTATCCTGAATCCATGCGAGGAGTAATACACTATATTCAGCTGGAGTCAACAGCATCTGCAGAGTGACTGACAATACACTCTGTTTTATTCTCTGAACATCTCTGATAAGACTTGGTCCAACTATATAATAAAGTTAAATGTGTGATTCTTCTAATTGAAATTGTTATCCAACATGAAATCTTTGTAACAAACTTCACAATTTTAAGTCTTTATCAAGATCTCTGTTGATGTTATTGGGAATTACACTTGAATATAGATTCAGTAGTTGTTAGATATTGGACATTTATAAATTGGCTTGACCTTGGATATAACTATGTATTTTATTGGGAAGTAAAGTAACTGATTAAGATAGGAATGATAATAACTATATAATTGATTAAATAGTAGAATTCATCTTCATGTATCTATTCATATATTTTGCTATCACAAAAATAAAATTGTATATAGACAAAAAGAAGAAAATGATAAAAGAGTACATGAAATACCCTGGAGAGAAGAGAACCAAGACTGACTAGATTATTCACCTGCCTTTTCTGATGTATTTTCTGAGTAGTTTTGTTCAGAGAACAAGGCAAATGTTTGTTTTATTCTTATAGTTCGTGTTGGGAATTTTTTGTGTACATTCTCATTTTTATAGCAAAATTCTCTTGTCACATCAAATGCACCCACCTTTTGCATGTTCTCAATACATGTCCCTCAGGAGTAATGAAAATGTTCTGTCTCATTTTTGAGCAAACCATGGCAATACCTTCTGTTCACTTCGGTTCCAAAACTTTCCATTAGTGGAATGTGAATCTCTTCATTGCTACCTTGATGGAAAAGGACAGGAACAGATTTAAAATTTAAGTAATTTAAATAACAGCAGCAATTTTTCTTCTTCCTCAGCTGCCTCAGCCAAAGCTTATCCTAATGCTCCTCCAAATACTTGTATCCTCCCCTGCCTATTTCGCTGATGCTAGCAGATGCTTAGACTGAGTGTCAGCCCTCCGGGGATGGAGCCATAAATGCATCCAGTACCATTCCCCTCGCAGCAAAACTTAATGACTTCGCACAGGAATCGAAAAACAAATGAGGGCCCTCACAAAGAAGAATTCAAGTTATAGTTTGCTTTCTTATCCTTGCTTGAACTCAACCTTCTGCGACCACTGAAAGTCTTTCTCCAAAATCCATGTGTTCTGTGGATGGTGCTCGTAGCATCTTGCTGCCAAGGATGAAAGGCAAAAATAAGTTCTGAACAACCATTACATTTATCACTTGTACAGAACAGATCTGTGACCAGCCAAGGGAATGATTTTCCATTAAACTGAAGGCAGACAAAAAGAAGAGGACTGAATAAAATAGGTCCAACCTATGTGAAACGAATGGCCTGAATGGACTAGGTACTGTCCTTGCTGAAAGTGGAGAGCTATGATTACAGCAGTTGGCATGTGACTGAGTAAGAGTCGTGACGTGTTTTAACAGTGTTACGGGTTGGGGCAAAGCTTAAAATGTGCTAGAAAGCTGAAAGTAAATGAAAGATATGAGTTGGTTTTGGGGGGTTGATTTTTATTCTTTTTTCCTTTTTTTCCCTGAAAACTCAGTTTTAAGAGCTAATCCTATGCTTGTGAGAACCCAATTAATGATTTCTGCGTGAGTGGGTTTGGCAGGACTTGATGTTTGTTACCAGCACAGAGTTGCTGTGAATGCTGCTTACAGTATCCTGAGAGGTAAAACAAAGAATGATGAATGATATGTTCTGAAGATTGAAAATTACTAAGGAAATTTGCCTTGAGGAAAATATAAGAACATATTTTCTATCCATTTTGGTAAGATAGGTAAATATGAAACTCAGGGGTCAAAAAGTTTGTTTTGTAAGGTAGGATACACTGTTAATAAAAAAAAATAAATTGGGTTATAAATACCAGATCCTCATGTAATAAAATTCACTTTCCTTCCATTGATTTAAGCAAGCATTAAATTGACTTAAAGGTAGCAATGTCAACTTCTATCACCAAGGGGTTTGGTTCTGAGTACGTAAGAACTTGATTTCTTCAAGTCTTTTATATTTATTGTTCCCATGTTGCACAGAGACGCTGATAATATTTTAGCAAAGCGCAGCCTGCCAAACAATTGAACAAAACCCAAATCCCTCACCACATGGCCTCAGTTTAGATCATTCTGTGTGAGGACAGATATGGATACAGAAGTACATTTTATATCTCTCTCTCTCTATGAAAGTGTATATAAACAGAATTACATAGATAAATTATAAATGTATGTATAGAAACATTCAAATAAAAATTACAAATTCATTAGGATGACTTGATCCCATGCCTTGTCTTTGCTCATTCTCCATGCTGACTTGCCCCTGAATTAACAAGGTCTGTAACCAGAGAGAGAGTAACTTCTCTAAATCTCAGAGTACAGTAATCTGGGATTTAAAAAGCAAAATGGTACCATTACAGCAGATAATTGTAACTCTGGAGAAATAGGTCAGAGCTGCAGTTCATCTCAATGCTACTACCAACAAATGAGGTCAGGTTTTGCCTTCTTTTATTGTGCTGTTGCTTTGAAGGAAAGGACCTTTTTTTTTTTACTCCCCCCATATTGATAAGAGTACTGCGTTCCCAAGGGGCAACACTAGAAAAGACAGGAATAGAAATTAAATCTCTGGTCTGCATGGCTTTACGGTATCCAGTCCCTCCTCAAAGAGTGCTTGTGCTGAAGATTTCCAGCATTTCCCTTTGTGCCATCCACCCAACACATGTACAATAAGTAAATCTTTCTATGTCCCTTTTTTCATAATTCTTACAAAATTACAAACATTTTTGCAACTGAGTAGCATACGCCATGCATGAAAACATAATAGCATTTTCCAAATATCCTCAGTGTAAAGAAGGATAAACATGCAGGCTCATTCACAGCATTCCCTGTCATGGCATGCACATGGTCTAGTTACTTGTTAAAGAAAAGCTGTCTCTGGAGAGCTACTAAAGGAAATGAAAAGAAGAATCCCAGAATTTGCTGTAATTGCTTTTATGGAACGTAGTCATTCAAGAAGGAATTCCGTGCAGCTGGTAAAGATGGTGTAACTACAAAAAAATATACAGCCTTCCTATAAATTCTCCATGATCCCTAAGGAAACCTCAGGAAACAGGCTATTGCAATGCAGATTTGTGTGTTTCCCCAAAGAATACCACACTTGCACAAATCCTTCCCTGAAGAGATTTAGCTTTTCAACAGTTTACACTCAAGTACAATTAATTTTGATCTCTCCTGCATGCTTACAAGCCTAAGGTTTAGATTTTGGATCAATTACCACTCGAGACTCCTCCTTGGTCACTACTTTGTGAGCTACTATGGCTGTACTTACTTTTTCGTAGCCATCTTCATCCTCTGTGTAGATGATAATCTCGAGGCACACTGGTCCCTTTGAACCAGCTGAAATGGAAAGAAATTGCTAATAAATAGTCAGTTAAGGTTTTTGCTGTCGAGTACTAGAAGCCTGGAAAAAATGCAGACACTTTCTCTGCTCTACATCATGAGATCCAAATTCAATTTTGATTCAAACAATAGAACTTGTGCCTCATACTATCGGTGTGAATAATAAGACTCATTTGTGAGAATGCAGGTGACCCACTGCTACAGTCTTGTTTGCAAGCATTTACTAATTCATGCTTTTTGTTAATGGCACGTATTTGGACAGATGTTAGTATTTACGCAATTACTCATGATTTGTAAAAATCTGATCAGCTTGTGCTAGGAGTGAACTTTTAATTCATTTCTCATTAAAAAAGTTTATCTTATCAGGAACCATGAAAGTTTGCAGTCAAGGGTTTTTTTTTTTTAAGTTTTCTGCTTCAATATCCATCTATATATATACATAATCTATTAAATATTTACAGAGGAAACCTCTTAAAACAATGAAATATAAATGAGTCATTTGGTGGAGGCAATGCATTTTTCTGCCAAGTTTTACCCAGACCAGTATTTGGTTGTTTTTTGTTTTTTTTTTAATGCAAGGATAAGAAGGTCTAATGGATCTGACAAAGAGGAATCAATATGAAATTAATTAAACTTCTTATTTTTCAAAGTGTCAGATTGATGATGGGTCATGAAACTTCTAGTGTAGGCAGATTAGGTAGATAAAGACAACTGGTTTTAGCCATCCCTTATCTGACACAGGGATCTTTCTACAGAAAAGTACAAAGGCTTCTGGGTGAAAATAATAACAATATTTAAGAGAGTAAATATTTACTCTTTGTGAATGTATGTATTTTAAAGTAGAAACATAACATATCAATGAGTCAATGCTTCGTTATCTATAAAGTTTTCAGAAATTGTGTCCGAATTTCCTAATTTAATACCTGAATGTGGTGGTCAGAGAAGAGAGTTCTGACACAGAGGAAAATATGCAACCGAACGAGCAAGAACCTGTAAAAGCAGGGAAGCAGGGCTGTTCATCTGATTGCCTCGAGCAACTTGGGAGGAACAACCAACAAATGACAGCTGTCACTAGTCATAATTGTGGCATATGGACTACTTCCCAGAAAAAGCCAGAGACATTAAGCCATAAAATTACAGAACAATAAGCGCGTATTATATTTGCTATGGTTCTTTATTTTATTTGACCACATTTATGGTACATTTAATTGCTTTACTCAGAAAGTATAATTATTTTCCTTACAGCTTCAAATTTGTTTTTTCTTGTATTTTTTTCCCAGATATGCTCGTCTCTCTTCTCTCCTTTCCTTTTAATGTAAATTATGGAAGGACTGTAACAGCCATACCAGCTGCTTGTTTGTAGAGGAGATAAAGTAAAAACACAAGAAATGCAAATCACCTTGTCAGCCTCTAGTGGAAAGAATGCAACTGACTCTGCCTGGGAAAAGGATAAATTTAACACTGAGTCAGAAAACATAAGTTATTGGTATTTCAAGTAGGACAGTATTTTCATGGCCATCACCCCACAGAATGGATGTTTGCTCTTACCATTTGCTGTGTCTTGTTTGGGAGATAAACATCATTGCCAGGTTTCCTATTACAGGAATCAAAAGAAAACTGGAGCTGTGGAAGAAATGGAGTAAGTACATCTCCTGGATCACTCAGGGCTGGAAGGAAAAGCTGAAAGCTTACATTTTTGCAAATGCTGAATGCATCACATTCGTCCTACGGCTCTAGACAACATTCTCGGCCTCTAACATGAGTGAAGACACCCATATGTTTAAATCTTAGTGAAAGCAGTATTTAGATACGTTTGATTTAAATGTAGAAATCAAAGCATAGAGTCTTTAAGCCACTATTTGTATATTCATTCTCTCTCTTTCTATTAAGACAGTAAGTTTCTGACATCCTCGATATTATATAATATCTTTCACTCTTTCTGCATTATTCTTTACTGTAAGTATTTTTGAATGTTGTCTCTATTGCTACGTGCAGAACTCCCCTTTAGCTTCAGGCTTCAACAACTCAGCTACCAATACTATAGAAACCAGAAAGCCTAATAACCCTTGACAGGTTACATAAACTCAATAGCTATTCCATTGAAATTTGATAGAAAATCTTTCAGTTGCAATATTCGGATCAACACATGAATTAAACAAGGGCTTGATTCATTTTCTAGAAATAAAATGTACAACAATCAGTTTCCTAAAAAAGTGCAAAGATAGTAAACAAGGGGGGGTGTGTTATTATATTTTTTTTTAGTAATAATTTTCCCCCTTCTTGATTAAATTAAAGGAGATATTAAAGCTTGTGAACAACAGTGATAGTTTCAATTCAGATAACTGTGGGTTTGTGAACACTTTCAATTTAAAATACACACTCAAATCATTTCTCTCGACCAAATGCAAAATACTTTCCTTTACAGCTGCCCAGAATAATAAAGGATTTGAGCTCTCTTAACTCTTACTCTCCAAACTCCAAGGGGAAAATATTATTGCATGCTGAGAGTCATTATGGCAATTCCAGCCAAGTTACCAAAAAACCCCACTGGTTTTACTAGTCCATACTGATACTTTTTTAACAATAATGGAGATTTTGGAAGTTTTCGTAGATAGGAGTTTCTTAGCAAAAGTGCAGCGGTGCCTGTGCAGTTTGTGTGCAAGCGTGTGGGTAACCATGTCAAACTGCAGTATTTTGTACCCGTTCCAATGTCTGCAGAACTCATTTGTAGCTCTGTTTATTTCCAAGGGGTTTCATGTTTGCAGTGGGTAAAACAGCTTTCTGAGCTGGCAGGAAGAGCCTGCTCTCGTGTCGTGCTCGGGTGTTGCTGTAGGAAAGCAGAATGTAACCTCTCAAAGATGTAAAACTGCATTTTGCCCTTTTAGTCATGCAGAATGAGAGTTTACAGTCTTGTGAGTGCCTGACAGCTTACCTGCCCAGAAATTTCCCAGCATTTCAACTGGAAAAGCCAATTTTTTCCAAACGCTTCTCCTACTAAGAACGAGTGACTCTGTTGAAAGCCATCACCACTCCCAACTAACAACTCCCTTTCCTAGGAAAAAGACACTTGATTAGATGCGACATATGCAAACAATATTATAATACATCTACCATATGTGGTGGATATGAATATTTAGTAATTTTTGCCTATTGCAACTCATTCCCTTGGCCATTGCACTTAATAATACCAAATCCTGCTTTGCTGCCTGGAGGTTTTGCTGGATGAAGATGCTGCTTTTGCTTTATACTTGGATTCTCTTTGCTCCCCCATTCACCAAGCCTTTGGTTTAGAAACAAAGTGGGCAGTCACAGTTAGCAAACAACATCATGAACAGGAGATACACCTTGCCCAGATCTGATACTGGTCTCACCAGCATCTTCCTCTTGGTTTCAAAGTCATAGCAATATAAATGGCACATAACAAACATTTCCTAGAGTTGTAAGGAAATTGTCAGGCATCTTTTTCACCTCTATAATTTTGTATTATTGATAACATGAGATTATGTATACAAATCAAGCATGTCAGTTACGTCAATGTAAAGTGACCTAAAATGACACTCAAGCAGTTTCTTAAAACACAAGTAAATAATCTAGATACATGTGATAAGTCCTGAGAGTACCCTCTGCCTCCAGATAGCTCTGTCCTTCCACTGCCTATTGTATGATTAAGAGTTTTCAGTACTTACGCCATTACTGTTCATTTTCTGCATGGATGATTTATTTTACAGAGAAGGAAAACAAAAGAAAGGAAAAAAAAGTAATAGCAAAAGATGAAAGTGTGCATTTCCTCTTTGTGATGTTATAATCACTCTGGGAACAAAAAAGGTTATTAAGTCTCTTTTATCTTGAATATATTTTGTAAATTATCTCTCTTTCTAATCAGTCATTTTTCATACCTCACTGATACTTCATAATAAACTTTACTGAAGTCTCTGACAAATGTGCAGCTATGAAAAAAGCATTAACAAGATGGTAGGATGCATGAGAAAGAAGGGAATAAATAAAACAAAGGTTGTGCTTCCTTTATATGAAGCAACAACACATCCTTTGGCAGCCAGGGTACCCCACTTGCCACCTCGTGTCATGAAGCATGCTGCAGAAGCAGGAGGAGTGAGAGTACAAAAGTGATTAAGGGGCTAGAAACCCTCTGATTTTATAAAAAAAGAAAAAGACGGAGGCTCTGCTTTCTGAAGAGAAACTCACAAGATGGATATGTTAAAGCAAATCAAATTAAGAAGGTGACTCAGAAGCTTCTGTCTCTGCACCTCATCGCCCCAGAACAAGATGATATTCAATTAAATTAAAGGTGTGAAAACCAGGACTGGCAGAAAAATACCTCTCCATAGTAACTACGCCGTGGAACGCAATGCTAGCAGAAGTCACCAAATCCAACAGTTTAGGAAAACTCAGAAGGAAGGACTAGACATTTATGAAGAGAGCAAGATTATTGAGTTTTTATCATATTAAATGCCACGTACACTGATTTTGGCTAGTAGGTAACTGTTGCAAACTACAGCAAGAGCCAGCATGGAAAGCTACGGGCCAGGTCTTGCATCTTAACCTGAAGCACCTGGCACGAATACTACAGGAGAAAGAACTGAATTTGAAGTTAAACAAATAAGAGAAAGACATAAAGACACTGAATATATATTTTTTTTACCTGAACGCATAAATTTGCTTATTTTTCTTGCTGTATCTGTTCAGTTATATAAAATATAACTACATAGAATATGCCTTTCTTTTTGTAACAACTTGACCAATATGGCATAACTAAGGAAAGATACTGTTAACAACAAAAGTTGACTCTTGGTGATTTGTGTGTATGCACACGCACAGTGCACAAGAAATACTTTTCTTTGAATACTAAAATTTTTACAGGACCTTTTTTTCCATGTGTCAATTTTACTGCAAACATAGTATGTGTGTGTGACTATTTTTTTGGAAGATAATATGACAACTGGAAAAAAATGTATACTACTTCTGCCCAATGTTTTCCCCAGTGCTCCATACAGCTTGTTATATATTATTTCCTCAATAATGAATACTGTTGTTCTAGCATAGCTATCTTCTGTCATCTGTTTTTACTTAAGTCATCCTGAAATACTTGAGAGTGTTTTGTTTTTGTTTTTACACCCCATTCAACTAGTAACTCAGAACACGCGGATCAGCTAACTGAGAAAAAGAAAAGGTCATGACAATCAGGAATCTTTTTAAAGAGGAGTATTTAGTGCAATTAAGTATTTGTTAATGCTCTCCCTTTCTACATGATTACTATTTTCTGTTTGAAGGTCATTTGTTGCAAGAAAATTGTATCTTCTATTCCTGCAATAGCTTAAGAATGCATTTAGATATTTTCTTAGGTATAATCTATTTGGAAACGTCGTCTCAGAAGCATATTAGTTGACTTTTATTCCATTTTGATTTACCTACAGAACTTGACACAAGCCTTTGACATAGCTATAATTAAATTCTATTAGTTACATTCTCTCTGAATTGAACTGGAGTTGAGGCATCACAAAATAAAGACAGGCTCCAGGATGCCTTTTTGGAGACAGTGCTGTATCCTCAAAAGTTGGAACCGAACAGTAACAGAATTCTATTTCTATATGTGATTTATTCTTAATGCTGAGGCCAGCTCTTTATTCCTGAATGCTGTCCCAGTTTCACTTTAGCCCATCAACAGTCATTCTTACTCAGAGATTACATTTTACTTCAAATAAATTCACCAGCCTTTTATTTGGCTATTTACTGCATTTTTCTGGCTAGTAGTAGAGAAGAATTTTCACAGAAGTTTTATGCACCACTTAATTTGCCTAGTGAAATAATTCCAATATTATATACTATAAAATAATAAGCCATACTTCTGCATAAAAACTACTGATAAAATTTCTGATAAACTATTTCCTGATGTGACTCACTATTTACTCATATACACAATCCCACTGCTATACAGAAATTTTTTTAAACTTTAGAAGGCCCCTCTGATAGTTTTCCCTAAATGAACCCAAGTGGATTAAATAGCAAGTTCCAGGTTACGTGGTTATTACAGTTGACAGGATTAGAAAAGAAGATCTGTCAATTCCAATAGAGAATTGAGAAAATTCAGTAATACCAGTAAATAAATAACACATCTACTGCCCAAGAGCAAAATAATTCTATAAGTAATGAACTTAAAAAGTGTTACTTATATGGCAAACTTGAAGTAAAAGTGGGATTAGAACCAAACAGAAGAGCAATTATGCCAGTACACTTCTCAGTACTTCTTTGGCTATATTACCTTTCCTTTAGGGGCACCCTGAGGCCCTTTGAAAACCGTAGCACAGTATATACAAGCCAAAGCTGAGTTTCTGTGTCAGTCAAGAAAGACAGCACTTAAACACAGAGTGAATTCAGCTCATAAAGTTCTGAATTGCATTTAAACTCTTACACAGTTTCAGCCCTGAAGGCCTCTGCATTTTAATGGCAAAGTCAACATGGCTTGGCCTCTTCAAGAGGGAGTTGGGTCTTCACTATACAGCCCTATATCTCCTCCATTGTGTCTTCTCTGGAAGAATAACCTCCTGGTCAAAATGGGGCAGTCAGGACCCATTCCATCTCACAGCCTTTTTAGATGAAGCGAGAGCTTAAGATGATATTTAGGATTTCGTACCAGTAATAGACTTCATTCCATTCACTGAGGAAGCCAATATACCTCTGCAGTAAAGCTTAACCTGAAAGAATATAGGAAAGGTTAACTCCCCCCTAAATGTGTACACGCTGGCTCTTTACTTAAATACGCTTTCAGAAAGTTAACCTATGAGCAGTTACCAAATGCACATTCTAAAACAAACCTCACTGGCCCACTAGAATGGACGTGGTGGAGAGATGGGAGGGATGAGGGGAGAGACCTTCCTCTACCTTCCTCTTCCCAACAGTCATCCCTGCACCAGCTCTTCTTCGCTTACTCAGATTTCCCAAATATGGCTACAATAAACAGCGAAGATGTGTTTGCCCTTAATAATCTTTTCCTGGTGGCCAGCCTGTCACGCAGTAACTGGGTTATACTATCTTGCCCCCTTTTTTGCTTTGTGAAACTGTTCTCGTGGATTAGTTTATTTTTCCCCCTTTATTTCAGCATGTCTTGATTGCGGCATAACTTAAACTTTTCTGGTCCCAGGTACTTCTACCTCAGCGAGGTTCTGTAAAAGGGAAAAGAAGGTGGTTAGATCTGCTTTGAATGTCCTTGCAGCTGCAAAACGTGGATGGCAGTGTTGCTGGAACAAACTCCCCTGTGAGGTTTCCTGTACTTTCGGTGTGCAGCATTGCCAAGAATATTCCTAAGGCAGCTTTTTCACAGGGACTTGGAATTTCACACTCTAGATGAAAGCAGAGTAAAAGCAAACGAGAAGCAGAGTTAAAAAGAAACAGAGTGTTTCAGGTTAGCTGTGTTACGTTCAAGAAACGAGCAAGCTTAAAGGAAAAGATTCCTTCTTTTTCCCTCCCTTCCCCAACAAATAATTTCTTACTTAATACTTCCTTCTGATTTCCCTGCCCTCCATCAACAGCGGCACAGAAGTTGCTTCTGCTTTATCTGCTGGTTACTGGCAGTGGCAGTAACTTGACCTCTCAGACAATAAGTCCCTGAGTGCACAGTTCCTGGGGTTTCAAAGAGCCTCTAGATCTCTGCTCACGACGGGAAGGAATGGAAGTGGCATGGTAGCAGAGCTGGCACATCCATCTTTGTAAAAAGTAGGGGGACCTCTTACCCTGGGGGAATTTATTACCCTCTAGGACTTTATTCTAGATGTGCTTAGGAATTCAACATCAAGCACTGTATCGAGTTTTACCCACAGAACTCCAGGCAGAAACCAGCCAGGCAGCTCTGCTCCCCACCACCTGTAGGAAAGGCTGCTGGTCTCCTGACAAACCCACCAAAGCAGCCTCCTCTCTCTGTGTGTGCAACTGCTCATATGAGAAATATTTCCATCTTCAGCTTCTCTGAGGACATCTGTTTAACTTCTGACTTTTTTTTTAAAAAAAAAAAACCCGCATTTTTTTCAGCAGCTGAAAAACCACGGAGACGCGTTGGAGCCGGCTCTGGGTCTGCTGCTGAGCTTCATGCCAGGGAGTTACTCCAGCCCCTGGGTCCCACACACAATATTGTTGGTGGCACGATGGTGAGAACAGGTTCCAAGCCCCGTGGGTTTGATGAGGCCAAGTACACTTCTCACATCCCAAAGCAGAGCAGCTGGAACCTGAAACAAATATTCAAATTTCCATTCCCTAAGGACCAGCTGTATAGAGAGGGCCTAACACCAACAACAGACACTCAGAAGCCATTTATGAATGGAAGCCAAGAATTTATGAATGGAAAAGTAAAAGTGTCCAAATTCCAGGGTCAGGTTGCTTAATACAACTATTTGTCTTGCTCTGAGTGTAACTTTGCTAACATCATAGGATAATGCTTGCAAGTCTTTTGGCTTACCTTTTATTGCCTAAATATCTTTTACTGTACTAAAGATACACATAGACAGTGATTGAGAGAATACACGTTTTAAACAGTCATCTGCTGGTGTCAAAATGCAGATGAATGCTTTTGTTGTTTGGAGGTCTTCATGCAAACACAGATGAAGAACTGGAGGAAGCATCAACATCTTTCCTGCTTTACCCAAGTCAGTGATATCTGTGCAGTTGCTGATGTATTTTTTTCTTTCCAGAGGCCAAGCATATAAAGCCATAGCTTTCATTTGTGGGGAAATGATGAGAACTCTGCAGATATCTTCCATCTCTTGCTTCTCTAATCCTATTATTCTGCATTTCATAGCTTAGAAGCTTTAAGGTCCAGCTGGACAATTCTTGGACCATGTTTCCTTTTGCCAAGAGCTGATATATTATTCTCCAAGAGGTGCAGAGAGTTGATTCCAGATATAATACCAGTTTTTCTCTCATACTCCTCAGATGCCTATTCTTTACAGGACCTGCTGCTGAAGTCTGTGAGAAACACAGGAAAAAACAAGTCATAGCCACAGTATTCATGGAGAATATGAAAAGAAATATTGTACTTTCAAGGGAAGAGCACAGCTTGGGAGGGAATGAGAATGAATCATAGTGAATCATTTTCACTCACTGAATACAGGACAGAAATGAGGGGGAAGGGAGGAGGGTGAAGATATTTGCCTCCATCATTCTATAAAGTAACAGCTAAACCTTCTTAGGACTCCTTTAGAAGCTGTAGGAAACATTAAGTGTAGATACACTTTCTGTACAAACACTTAGAAGAGTGAAATATTACAGGAGAAAAAACACAGGCTGATTTAACAGTGGCAGTGAGTGCTAAGGTGACAGAAATTGGGACATGACATCAAAGGTCTGGGTGGTCTGCATGGAGAGAAGTACTGCACAAATCACCACGTGAAACTGCAAGGCAGACAGAGTGACCCAGACCAAAGGTAACAGAGCAGAGTTCTGGTGGTCACTTTTAAAGGGTGCAGGAATGATTCTCTGCCTTCTACCATAATTTAAAGTAAGGCAATTTGCCCTCTGAGGGCAAAGACAGTATCTGTGCCTCCAAAAGAAGCCCACGTAGGGCCCAGCTACCTATATTCTGTGTGGAAGGGGGGAAAAAAACCTATTGCAATGTTACTATAAAACACCTTCATACCACTGCAGAAGGGATCATGGAGATGATGTATTGGTTTAATTACGCTGGTGCAAAATCACATCAACAAATCATACTGGTAAAATATGTACATTTAGAAGGGACCTAACAAGTACAGTCTAACTGACTACAAGGGAAGAGTGAAGAAATTTCTCTCCTAAAAATTAAAGGTCTTTATTTAATGCAAGTATCCTATGCATGCCCTTCCTGGATCAACTTCTGGAGAGTGAAAGCTAGCTATACGAAACAAGAAATACCTATCATTTGCATTTCTTTTTATCTTTATTTTAAAAACATATTGCTTTTAATTTAAGAATTTTATGAAGCCATTTGAATAAAATATATTTTGATAAAAGTCACTCTGGTCATTCTGGAGACAAAATACCTCCAAGACACAAAGGGAATTTGGCACCCTTCTGAATTGGAAATCCTTTGAAAAGAATGAGCTAAACTTTTTTATAATCAGTGCTACGTGTAGGCCTGTCTGGTGATGGCATGCACCAACAGCTCATAAGGAGGAGGGATGGGAACTGAAATTTGCAGGGGAAAAAGTTATGAGAAGACCAGCACATACCCTAGGATTTCAATTTGGAGTGTTCAAATACCTGCCCATATCGGTGGTTCTAGATGAAGAAATAAATGCAGCTGTCCCTGGAGATGTAGCAGAAATTTCTTTAACATCGAATCACAGAATGGTTTGAGTTGGAAGGGACCTTAAAGATCATCTAGTTCCAACCCCCATGCCATGGGCTGGGACACCTCCCACGAGACCAGATTGCCCAAAGCCCCATCCAGCCTGGCATTGAACACCTCCAGGGATGGGGCATCCAACAGCCTCTCTGGGCAACGTGGGCCAGTGTCTCACCACCCTCACGGTATAGAATTTCTTCCTGATATCTAATATAAATCTACCCTTTTTCAGTTTAAAACTGTTTACCTAAGTCCATTTTTCACTGACTCATCTCCACACTGCGTTGCTACAAGTTGGCCTCTGCTCAGGAAGACAGCTTGGCAGGAAAAAGATTCCTTTGCTTGCTCAAGGTCTTCTTGCCGACTAGCAAGGGCCAAGTTCTCTAGTGGAGCTGGAAAAGGAGCCAAGAAGCGTAACTCGTTTTGTTTTTCTTTTCTTTCTCGGTCATAAAAAGGAGTTGCTGCCCTACACCACAGAAGATGCAAGTTAGGACAGTGCTATGATTCAGGCTGGGTAGGCGTAGGAGAAAAGTATGTGCTGGATGCACAGGGCACGTTGGCCAACCCAGCCAGAAGAAACTCAAGGGAGAATGGTTTGCTGACAACATGAATGAAAAGGAAGCCACTCTACGAGGGAAAGGGGGAAGAGGGAAGGAGAGTTCCCCTTCCAACTCCTTCCAAGATGAAAGCCAAGAGCTCCAGAGAGGATCAGTAATACCCCAGAGCTCTCTGCTTCCTCCACCCCGCGCCTCATTTAATTTAAAGTAAAAAGAATTACTTCACCCCTTCTTTGGAAATAAAAAAAAATAAAAAAATTACATATCTACAAAGAACTTCAATGACAAATCCTTACGAGATGAGTAACTTTTGGTTGCAGAACAGCACCTGAAGTTGTAGGTTTTTGTCTTTGGCCTTAATCTTTGCACACCTTCATGGGGAACATGTACAGAATTATAATATGATCTGAGGGCTAGACTATGAAATTAGAAAAGATTATTAGAAAGAGGCTGCATACTTTTAATGATCTGGGTAATTAAACATTGGAACAATTTAGCAAGATTGGGGCAGATTTTCCATATGGTTTAACATGTTTGTACTTAGACTGCTTCATAATACAGTATCTTGCAGCAAATTTGTAAACACAGTTTGGTAACACAGATTTTTGCTTCAACTTGTAGCAAGTGCATAAATAGATTTAAAATCATTAACAGAAAGGCTAATAATAATAAAAAAAAAAAAGAAATCACACTATCAGCCATTCTGGTAGTCCCACCCCCCTTTCATACATTACAGTGAGATTTCAAGCAATCTCCAAAAGGGCAGGTTGGGTTAGAAAAGAAAAGAAAAATAGTATTCATAAGAGAGTTATAATTAAAGCCAAAGATTCATTTCCGTTTGAAACAGATGGTCAGGCGAAGGCATTCTGGATAATTTAGCAAAAGCCTGTGCTTCAACTAGTTAACAAAAGCACCGATTTAATCTTCCATCTAGTTGCACAGGGTAACCTGTTTATTGCATATTGCGGATAAGGAAATATCTGCACCGCTTAAAAACTAACATGCTCACAGGACCAGTGCAGATCCAGAATTATGAAAAGGATTACTGCTTTTAATGAAAATAAATTAAAATTGCAAGTGAAGAGAAAGACAAATGAGACATAAAATTCTAGAAAAGAATAAGAGCTTGAGGGCTGAGTGAATCAGGAGAAAGCTAACACCATTATAATGATTTATACCTAATGATATATATATAACAATAGATACCTAGAATACCATTAAGTTGTTGTGGTGGAAGTAGTGTTGGGTAAATCACAGAATCTCCATGTTTGGAAGGGACCTCTGAGATCAAGTCCAACCACATAAAAAACCAAAAAACAACCCCCCCCAAACCAAACAAAAACCACAAAACAAACAAACAACCAACCAAACACAAAACAAAACACACAAAAAAAAGCACCCACCAATCAAACCCCACACCAACACCACCACACACAAGACCCCACCACAACCCAATAATCTTGGGCACTAGAGCATGCCCTGAAGAGCGATGTCTACACATTTCTTAAATACCTCCAGGGATGGTGACTCCACCACCTCCCTGGGCAGGCTGTTCCAGTGCCTGACCACTCTTTCAGTAAAGTAATTCTTCCTAATATCTGATCTAAACCTCCCCTGCCACAACTTCAGACCATTTCCTCTGGATGCAGTACCTTAGACAATAAAAAGTAAATTTTTCTTTCTTTCTTTAAAGTAATCTAAGGAACCACAATATGACACAGTTACAGTATTGGATGGATAAATCTCAACGACAGCACTAGATACGTGCTTTCATACCCTGGGAAGTCTCCTCTCTCAGGAGATGATGCAGAAGAGAGCCATTGGCACGTCTTTTCCTCTGGGAATAAAAGAGAGCATTGGTTACATTACACCTACGGTGTTTTTTCTTCCACTTACCCTCCCCATATTAAACAGATTGCAACTTTGGTTTACTGCTGTCGCACCTCCCTTAGTACCATTCACAAAATGCCCATTTAAGCCAGTATCTCACTGGGACCTGTAAACAGCAGGAACTACAGACTCTCAGACCTGCCTATTTTCATTATTAAAGCTGTTAAAGTTTTCCAGCAGTACTGATGCCCTCACAGTGCAACTCTACTTTTGTTTATATTTGCAGAAAGTACTTGATGAAAAAAAAAAAAAAAGAATGATCTTAATGATCTTTGGGTAAACAATATCACCAGGCAATTACAGAATGAATAAATTCTGGAATTAAAAGACAGTTCTGCAAATACATTTGATATTGTTTCAGGGAAAATATTACTTATCTTGTTGGATGTAGCAAAACATTTTAGGATGCAAATTATTAAGTCAGCCTGAGTGGAGTCCCTGAATCCTCCCAACTGATCTGTGGGCACAGGTAGGAGCAGATTTTAGCATGTGACCTTCTCCTCCCCAGTCCATTGGGATGATGGTGAGAACATCAAGACATACTGGGAAAATGCAAACGTTGTAACACTCAAGTTATGCATGCTACCCTGTAGGCTGTATCTGAATAAATATCTCTGATTTAAATAAGCGTGAGTTAAACAGTGCCTTCCCTCTGGAATCATGAAATGTGAAAAAAATAACTTTTGAAAATTTACTCCTTAGAAGAGGACATCCATATTTTTCCTGAATTCGACGTTCTAGGCATTGCTGCTGTTAGTATATTTTGGGATATAAAATATAATTAGAGAGTTGATTCTGTATCCTCTTTATCTTACACATTTTAATCTTCTGTTTTACACAGGGGGCTTTTAGAAAATGGCTGTAGAAGTTGAGGCAAGGAATGGAATTGCTGTGAGAAAAGATCAAATTCTTTTTCAAGACAGTTTCAAACATACTTTTTTTTTTTTTTTTTCTCTTCCCCCCCCCCCGGTATAAGAATAAACAACACCTAAGTAGTAAAAGATTGCCTCACAAAAATAATCATAAACTACAAAGCCAGGGCTCCTTGGCTGGGAGTGCCATCCCGGGACTGAAGCAGCAGGGGATGCTCTAGGCTCAGTGCAGCTGCAGGGCAGAGGTTGAACATTACAACTTCCTTCTGTTAGATGAGGTTTAGGCTTTGACGACTCCTGGATGCCAAAATGTTTTGCTACTTGAACCAAGCAATCAACAGGTTAAAATAAGTCTGATGGTACCAGCAGAGCATACACCAAATAGCATCAGCAATGGCTCCCTGACGGGCCACCACCGTGGCTGTCAATGAGAAGTCATCATTAAAAGGAGGTATTTTCACAGGAAGGAGTATTGTGTCCAGCCCGTGCAAAATGACTGCAGGCAGGATTTGCAGGTGACACAAATGCTGCTGGAGTGATATACAACAAGGAGGACAGGGAAACTGCAAAGTGATGTGGATTGCCTCAAAATTTCGCAGAATTATAGAAATTTGGTCTCTTGAACAGAATATGTTTTACTGAAGCCAGCTATGGACTGATGCACAGAGTATGTGTAACAAGGAATGAAAGTGCACCAGGAGAATGGCTGGAGTGGTGAGAAACCTTAAATCAATTTGAGAGTCCCAAAGGACATAATAAATTTGAGAGTTCCAAAGGACATACAGTTAATTAGAGGAAGAGGCTTCTCCTTTCTTCTCAGGAGGCGATACTTCTTCCTATATATAGCTTCCTATATATAGCTGAAAGTAATACTGGAATATTGTATTTACTTTTGATGTCCACATTTTCCATAGTCTACTGAAAAAATGGAGAAGGTGTGCAAAAAAGCCTCAGCTCCTATTCAGGAACTGGAGAAAGTGTCATACAACCATTAGACTCTAAGGACTCAATATGTTCACCTTCTTAAAAAAAAAAAAAAAAAAAAGATTGGAATACAGATGTAAAATGACAAGAGGAAATCACCAGGTACCAAAGGACTCTTAGTCTTGGGGATAAAGGTAACATAAGGCTGGAATCTGTAGCCAGACAAAAAAATCAAATTAGAAAAAGGCATATATGCTTTTAACTGAGATATTAACTATTACAAGAGATTTACAAAGGGAAGTAACAGATTCTTCTTACTTTTCTGCTTTAAATCAGAACTGGATGCTTTTCATCGTGTTTACTCAAGTAACAGCTATCTTCTAGTTAAAGAGAATTTACTAGGTTTCAGTAATGAAATGGGAACTAAAGAAAAATATAGGAAATGGCAACATGGTAAGTTTGTGTCTCAAGCAAGACACTGTATATTTAACAAGTCTACCGTGTAAGCAGACACACAATGAGAACAGTTACCATTTGTTTATGGACTTAGCTGAATTTAGGATTACATTACATGAAACGCTTTCCTGTGTACCTCCGAGGAAAAACCATGACTAACACGAGAAAGACATGACTTCAGCTAGACTTCAAGGACTGTCTTCTAGTACAAGTCCTCATGCTGGTCTGTGCTGGCACGGATGAGAAGGAAACAGATGTCAGCGAGATCTCAGCCTGCTGAATCTGTAATACAGAAAACCTTCCACTGATTTTAATATAACCATCCCCCAAGTTTAGCAAGTGCGTGGAAGTAAGAGAGTGATTGGAAAGAAAGGACAGGAACCAGAAAGGGAACCGTTTCATCTGAGCTTGCTCATTATCTGGGGATAACTATTGGATCTTGGCATACTCACATGCTAAAGTTTAATGACTTTTCTGTTAGTGACTGGGAAGCTGGTGCTGTGGGAGGCTGAGGAGAGTGGTGGGGGTGGAAGCAGCACAGCGAGTTCCTCCTGACGCAAACCAGGCACTTCTTGTTCTTCTTGTTCTACCCATTCTACACAGGGGGGTTTCCAAGCAGACTTTCACAGCCGATGCTGAAAGCAAAATTAATCATTTAGCCCTTTTCCTTTCAAAGAGAAGGCGGGGGGGGGGGGGGGGGGGGAATAA
>JAOQGH010000032.1:3616358-3639177 GCA_025769975.1 Gallinago jamesoni
ACAATCTAGGGGCAGTAAAAATCTCAAAAATCTCAAAGAAACCATGTTTGAAGACAAAAGGTTGTGAGTTGTCATCTGGGCTGGAGGCCAGGGCTGTGAGCTCCCTCGAGTCTCTGCAAACCCTTCTTTGTGGAGGGCAGCATTTACCAACTACAGATACTTTCTTCTGCTGTCCAAACAGAAGGGACATCATGTAAATGTAATTTCCAAATGTGCCGTAGCTACAGAGTAATGAGATCAATTATTTAAGTATATTAGAAATAGGTCTTGCTAAGAGACTGCTTAGCAAGAGAGCCTAAACAATTTGGTAAAGATAAACTCCACCGACCAAAAAGCTCCAATATGCTCTTTATCAACACTAACTATATTCACTCCATCCAGAGTGATAAAACATAATGAAATCTGCTAATGAAAGACCAAATCAAACTGGAACCAACCTCTATAAAAAAAGGTATGTTGTCAGAGAAAGACTTAAGAGGGTTGCCCAAAGGTAAGACATTACTAGTTACAACCTTGGCCTTAAAGTTTTGCCAATATTCAGAGCTTTGAAGGTTGGGTTTTTTAAAAGAAAAACAAATTATGATAGATGAAGTATTTTTTTAAATGACATTCAGTTCACTATCCCAAAATGTTGCTTTTAAGCAACTTGTGATTTCTTCATTCTATTTATGTTACCAGTGGCAGCATGGTGTCTTCATCTTCTCCCAAGGCCACATTTCCCCTTCCTTCTCTAGCCATCTTAAAAAATAAAAGTATATCTTTGTTATCTAAAAGGAACTAATTATTCTATCGCACTAGCTTTCGGCAAACCTCTCGAAATGTACTGGATTCTGATACTTGTGATGTGCTTTTCCAAACTGTGCTGTATATACTAACAGCAGAGAATCGTTCTTACTTTTAGAGCCCTTGACTTTCTCCTGCACGCAGTTCCGTGCTGGCTGATCTCAACTAGCAGAAGCACAGCTGCATTTAAAGGAGGAATAAACACAGCCTTGCCAAGTAATTCTCAAAAGTGATCTTTTTAAGCAAATCTAGGGAACGACAACAAACATCATGGCCTGCACTAATTTTAGGTGATTAAACACTTGACTTTTACTGAGACTCTGATGTTGATAAGGAATTTTAAAAAATATATTTTTCAAGCTCTGTTGGTATGACATTTCAGGACCTTGTTCTCCACTTTTTATGGAAATTCACAATAACAGTGATTAATCAGTTCTGTTACTTCAATCACAAGCTAAACTGTAGCAACGTTGAACCGAATGGAATTTTCAAAATAACTTTTAACTCTATCATGTAATATACCTTTGTTGCAACATGAATTAATATCCAGGCACTTAATTAGATCTTCTTTCATGCTGTTAACTGCATTTAAATCTGTTATTATTAACTTGCTTGGCAGAGGTGAAAACAAGCATAATTCAGGGAAAGAGAACATTTTTGTACTTTCACACTGGCCTGGCCTTTTACACAACCCCTACACTTCATCAAGACCTTAACATATGTTCCACAGAAATGAAATGAAGTACGTTATTCAGTCCTCTGCTGAACAAGAACAGAACAGAAATGCTAAAGCGAAGCTTGTGTTATCTAACTGCTAAACTGAATTTTGTGCTTTTTTCTTTTTTTCCCCTGTGGAATATACATTCTCTGCCTGTTCTTGGAAACAAGGAAAAAAAATATTGAAAGCAGCAAAAGAAAAGTTACTGCTATCCTGAGAGTACAGTTCATTAAGTCAGCAGTCAACAGGTATATTGTATATCCCAGCGTCTTTCTCTGAGCTAATGTTATCTTTTGGAAAAGCAGGCCTAATGTTGATATATAATTTATAGTATATGTAGCATAAAATAAACTAGATTTTACTTTCTTTGATTGAACATCGCTGATTAATATTCACTGGGTTTAAAGCAAGACAATAAAAGGAACCTGTAGTTAGTCTCTGAACGCTACATACTGAAAATTACCAAGTATTTTTTCCAGGACTTGCATATAATGCACGTCAATAGTCAACACAGACACAATCCTTTGTTCATAGATCTCCACATCTGGAAAAAAATAATCCAAAAAACATACCATATGTTATTTTCTTCCTTTCTTTTTCTTTCTTCAGAGATTTTCTGCACAACCCTTGGAGTAGAAGCTGGTACACCCAGCACCTCCTTTTGCACTGAAGGCTGCCACTGGGAGGAATTCATTATCTCCTTGCAGTTTAAGGAGAATTCAGACACACTCATTTCTTTTATCTAATTGCATTGTGGAAACTACTCTTATTCTTTGCTATCGACCAAATCTGAAGCGCCTTCAAATAAAAGAAATTTTAACAGCAAAATCATTTCTAGTTTATTCCCTAAAAGCTGCAGCCCAGTGCCTGACCTCGTGTGTTCTAACTTTTGCCACTCACTTTCTGTTGCAGAAAGATAATGCTCTTCACAAAAGGCAACTTTCAAGATGTGGATGGCTGTGTAAAAGTGTGAGTGTGGGATGCTGAACGTGCAATGCATGAAGCACGGAGACAGAAAAGGCAGCTTATTCTGTGCAGTGGGAGCACGAAACCCCAAGTTTCAATGTTGTCCAGACAACACCTCAGATAACCCATTATGTACAACCCTGCATGGATGGAAACACGAGTTCTCTTTCATCAGCTTGAAATCCAATCAGTACCCATTACTCCCAGGGAGAAAGTTGCTGGGTTTAATGGCCTAATTCACTTTCCAAAAAGCCTCATATCCCAGCAGACAGAGAAAATTTTGGATGTCTTCAGACACTAATGACTCCATTAGTTATGATAACCCTTATTCCATGACTGCGCTCCTCAACCGCATGGACTTTCCCTCCCATTTTACAACATGACCCATACATAAAGACTGCCATTTTAGATTTACTTACTGTCCTTGGCACTTCCTTCCACTGGTCTTTATCTGTAGTCAGGATACTGTTTTGTCTCCAACTTTATGTCAAACTAAATAACAACAACGCAACAACAACAATAATAAAAAGTTAACATGACAAAATTATCCAACCATTAGAGAAGTCCTTCAAAGACCTATAGAAAACAAAATGAGAAAACCTGAAAATGACAATACAAATATTTTTCACATTTAACAAGATTCTAAAAAGCAATTCAGCGTAATATACTATGTACAGGGAGCACAGACCACAAGGCAAGGCTTTCTTGCCTCTGATTTGTTGTTGGTTGATTTTTCTTCTTTTTTTTTTTTTCCCCCGTCTCAAGTTCCCTGCAGTTATCTTTCTCATTCTTCAGGTTATCTTTGCGTAGAAGTGATGATCCAGGATCACAGGTAGCAACAATATGTGGAAAAGGAAGAAATATTGTCTCCTTGCTCAGGCTGGTTCTTCCAAAACTGTGGACGGTACTAAGACCCCATTGGAGAGTTACTATCAGATCTGTCTTTTTCTTGTACCCATATAGCATGTGGAGAATAGAAAGCTTGAGACAACTTAAAAATAATAAATAATCCTCCCAGCCTTTCCTCCCCATCCCCCCACTTCCCCAGTCTTTTCGTACATCTCTTAAGAACGTGGGTTGAGAGAGACCAGTTACTGGCTTAGACCAAATGCCAATTGTTTTTCAAGAGTGCCTTTGTACAAATCTATCAGCCTGGGTAATATATTGCCCAGCAATTAGGAGGGCTGTGGGTTTTCCTTCAGCGTATCTTTCTCTATATATAAAAGAAAAAAAAAAAAATAGGACTCTGTGTTTTCAGTAGGGCTAGTAGCCCTTTTTGAACTGTTTGCAGTGTTCTATCTACCTATCTATCATACCTTCCCTGAGACTGGGCACGTAACACATTCTGAGACATAAATAACCTGTGAAATCCTGCTGTGAGAGCGTATGAACTACTTACAACTCTGTAAACAGAAAGTCAGGTTTAAGAGCTCTACAGCATCACCAAAAACTAGAGACCGTTGTATTGCTGGAGTGAAAAAAGAAGTATGAAGTGAGAGCAGACAGGAAAACTGTAGCACTGTATTTTCACATCAGGATCTTTTCACCTAAAGATTCAGGAAGGCTTCCAAATTATGGATATTTTCTGACTCCCTATAAATCAAACTTTTGCCCCATACCGGATCAGGGTATCAATTTCACGGGAATCAGCCTAAGAGCCAGTGCAGCCTTAGAAAACGTACTCCCATTGTGTACTGTACAAACACTTATGCTTATGGCACATTTATTTAATATAAAGGCATGCAAGAACTGATCCACTGTTCAGCTTTGCACCAGTTACTTTCAAGGACTCCCATTTTGCCTGCGAGAGAACAGATATAAATTGTTATAGAACAAAATGTTGTCAGAGAATAATGCTATCTGGTCACTTTAGTCCAATAAAAAGCCAAGCAATCATAAAACTTTCATGGAAAAGGGTGAGCATTGATTCTATGAGGATAACACTATTACAGTTCCTTGTTTCTATTATGCAAAAATAAAATATCTTAGTCCTTTATGTATAGTTTATCTTGCACATCTAAGTTGGCCTTTGTTAAATGACCTTGGAAAGTCAGAAACATTACTATTCTTTTCTAATGCTGAACTCATATGCAACACAGGGGCATTTCAAACATAAACATTGTGATTTATGTGTTAAGTTGTGAACTAGACAGTATAATGTTTCAAAATCAGTTCCTGTTTCCTTCACTTCTCTCATGATGTTTATTGCTGAAATGTCGATTCTTTCCCAAACTAGAAAAGGTAAATCATAAGAAGTCATCTCTTCTACATTTGTACAATTTGCATTGAGAGCTGATCCTGACTAACTTAAAAAACTCACTTTTTCCTCCAAGACAAAAATGACGTGTATTTTCTCAGACATGAATTTTATATATCACATTTTTGAGTATAAATATCTCAAGATGTTACAATCATCTCTTCTAAGGACATCAATGGTACATTTAAAAAAAAAAAAGTGAGAAACTAGAGAACATTTGAGTTCCTGATTACTCATTGAATAGCCTGGATCTTAAGTAACTCTAGACAGATTTCTAAGAAAATTAATTAGTCCCCTTAAAGACCATACAATATGAAAAAGAACAGTGACAATATTAGACACTTATGCAGACACACATCATCCTTTTATAATTATTATTTGTAGGTAACTATTAAAGGATTTCATTTCTGACTTCTTCCCAGTATATTCATAACAAAAGTAACTCTATGACTCACTTGTTTATAAGTGTTCGTTAATGATGGCTTTATTCTACTTTATAGCTGTAAATATGCTATTTACTAGGTTTTGGCAGTATATGCCTGCAGTTAGTTTCTTTTCAAAAAAGGTCAGGGGGTTGGAGCACTGGAAATGATTCAGATTTTAGTGTGCACTGATTTTACGAATGTTTAATTTTTCAACTGTAATCTATTTATGTAAACGTGATTTCTGAGTCAAGTGAGATGTAGGTGAAAAGCATGCTTATTTTGAATTTTAAAAATATGTTATAGCAATTTAACAAATGAATCATCAATTTTACTTAACGTAATTCATCTTGAAACTTAGATGCGTGTATGTATTGTATCAATTATCACAGATCATCAAGAACATGCAGTCAGTACATCCATTAATCATTCATGCAGACACCTTGGAAAAGGGTAAAGTTTGAACCATGTCTCAAATTATATACATATTGGAAGAAGAAATTCTGTTTCGAAGCGAAATGTCATAAAATCATCCCTGCACCAAAAATAATAGCAATAAAAAAGGCTTACTGAGTTCATTTAAAATAAACAAGGACAGAATTGCTATCTTTGATGTAAAAAAGAGGCAGACTATTTTTATGAATGCCATAAAAATAAACTATTTTAATAGATACATAAATAAAAGGTTTAAAGTAGCATTTTCCCCCCAAACATAAAGATGGCCTAGCTTCTGTACAGAAACTGAAAAATATTCACGTGACTACTAAATTAAATAATCACTTTGTTACATTCAAAATAATTGGAGGCAAATACATAATGAAATGATGCACCTGAATCATTCTCCTTTCTCATCCTAGCAGTGTATACAGTATTTTCTTGTTTTACAGTACTCTGAGGATACGGATCTGTTAAATAAAACTCTGAATGATAGAATGGAAATAAAATTTAAAAATCAAAGGAAAAAAACCCCAAACAACCCTAGCACCCAAAGAGGTACCTTATATCACCCAGTAATGGAAGTTTTAATGGAAGAGAAATAAGTATTGTGCTGTAAAATAAATTATGTCTTTTACATATTGTTGTATAGTTATCTTAAAGTGTTTAAATATTACATTCACTTTGGTGGTGTGAGTTTTGTCTATGCCTATAATAAATTATGCATGGTGTGTGCTATCTGTTCATGTGTGTTGAGTAACAACCTCCTGGTTTTACTGCAAATGGGGGAGCTTAGCACACCTAGGAAATTTTAAAAACATTTTTGATTTATGTAAGGCAGACAAAACTTAATTGAAAGCAGCTTTCCTCCTATCATGCATCCCTCCCCAGCACCTCTAAAAAGTTACTCTTATGGGTTCATGTTTTTGCTGTGTTGTGTCAAAAAATGTCATAGGTTGGTGACTAACACTTTCTGACCCACAGAGGTTCTGAAATTTTGTTTCTCCTTCCTCTCTATGAATCATCAGTCAGTTTGAGAAGATCTGGCATTCACATCTCCATACTCTCCAAATATTCCAACTAATTTAGGCAAAGAATCACAATTTGTCTATCAAAAATAAGTTTACTGAAATTAGGTATTATCACCATTGTTATATGGAATGTAGCCACGATGGGTGAGCACTGTTCATCCTGTAGAGGAGAAAGTTTGTCACGTGGACACTTACGTACACTCAAGGAAGAGTGTTGAGATATCTCGAGCTGGTGAAATCAGATTAAAAAAAATTAAAAGATGACAACTTTTATCCATAGTGCAGAGCTAGCATTTCTAGTATATGCTGGCACAAGTTCAAGAAGGTTGGGCCGAGCTGACCTGGAAAAAGGGTGTGCTCAGAGTCTATCCACCAGCAAGACGCGAACGGCAATGCAACGATTGGCCTTTTTTCCGGTTTGCTTTTTTCTTCTTATTCTTCTTTTGCTTATTGGCACCTTTACTTTTATCTGATTTCTTTTTCTTTTCATCCTCCTTAAACCACGGGCCCCAGACTCCTCCATTCAGCTTTGGGTTGCTCCGAGGGTCCTTAGGTGGGTATCGAACAGGAACCGCAGTCTTGTTGAACTGTGAAAGCCTCTGCAGCAACTGCTTCACCACATCTGGATACCTCGCCGAGAGGTCCACCCGCTCATATGGGTCAGCGGTTATGTTGAAAAGCCACACTGTTTTACCAGCTGACCAGGAGACGCGCTCGTTGTGCCAGCGGTTGGGGCCCGCGTTACTGAAGGCCTGTGGAGGAACCCAGTCGCTGTATCCCGGATTCCCCGTCAGTAGTTTCCAATGATTCACTCTGATGGCAGACTGAATCGCGGTGTTCCAGATCCCATAGCCAGCTGCCCAGGAGCCATTTTTGGCTTTGGTGTAAATCGGGTCAATGTTGTGCAAGATGTCCACCCGTGGAGAACGTCTGCCTTCGCTAATGGTTTCCCATATATCATAGCCATCCAGCTGGATATCTTCATCGATCTGCCCTTCTGCCAGCGTGATCAAAGTGGGGAACCAGTCCGTGATGTGCACGAGCTCCTTACACACGGACCCTTTGTTTTTCAGAAGGGGGCTATGGACAAACCCAACAGCGCGGATGCCTCCTTCCCAGTAGGTCCCTTTGCTTCCTCGGAGAGGCCAGTTACTTCCTCCTGCCATTGGCTGCCCACCGTTATCTGAAGAATATATGATAATGCTGTTCTCATAGTAACCATACTTCTTTAAAGCAAGGGTCACGTTGTTTATGGCTTCGTCCAAACAAGCTAGCATCGCGGCGTACCTTCGCCTGTTGATGTTATTGATTGATCGATAATGTTCAAAATACTTGCCCGGTGCCTGGAGAGGGGAATGAACAGCTTGGTAAGCAATATATAGGAATATAGGCTTCCTGGGGTTATGTGAAGCTAAGATTTGTTGTACTTTCTGTGTGTACATCTGTGTCGAGTAGATGCCGTTGTCATGATCCCAAGCAGCGTTGTCATTCTCGTACAGGTCATAGCCACATATCCCAGGGCTGTCACACTTGAAGTGAGTGTAATAGTCCCCGCTGCCTAAGAGCGAGCCGAAGAAAGTGTCAAACCCTCTCTGCGTGGGCATGCACTCTCTGCGGTAAAACCCCAAGTGCCACTTGCCAACCATGTGCGTGGAGTAACCAACCTCCTTCAGCTTCTGAGGTAGCGTGACGTTATCCAGAGGTAAGCAGTTGGGCTGGGTTGGCCGTATAATGGAGTGCTGGAGGCCGGTGTGAATCTGGTACCTGGGGGCAGGGAGACAGGCATCAGGCCGGGTGGAAAGAAAGAAACCCTCAGTCCCTTACGCGTGGACACCCGCTGTGACAGAAAACATTCCTGTGCATGCAGCAATTTGCTCTGGAAATATTTGGAAGTGCCTATGTCAAAAAACTAATGAGGCCGTACTATTAAATCTGCTGGGACAGGAGAACGGCATCTGTTTCGCTTCACAAGGGTTTAAGAGCGGTCCCTCCCCGCTCCCTCCTCTGGCCAGTGGGCAACAGTACTGAACGAGAAACGTGACACGGCAACATCACACACTTCCTGCCTTCATCTATAACGTCTTAATTTCCTTGTAGCTGTGAGCAATGCCAAAGGGTCTCAGAGGCAACGTGCTGCCTGTGAACCATTGTTTGGGTGCTACTATTTTAAAGTCAGGAGCCAAACTCAGAGCCCTTTCTGGTATCCCTTCCACATTACGGTCATCCATCATCTGGTGGGCTATGACTGAGCACAGATATTACTAATATTATAGCAGCCGAGTCAGTCATGGGCACGCACATGATGGAACACCCACAGTCCCACGCTCCAGCATTTGTCACCCGAGTAAGATGCAGAGGCAGCTCCAGTGAAAGAGGTTTATGGGCGATCACTCAAAAGGAAGCGATAATTTCATCACTGCATCTCGTGTTCAGCAGTCGTTTTCCGTCCTTGCCTAACTGTCCCATCAAATGCTTCCATCCATGAACTGAGCTAGGCAAAATACATATATATACAGGAGCACATCTATTTTGAGGTATGTTTTTTTCCTCCACAGAAAGCTTTTACACATCTCCATTTAACAACCATTATAGAAGATGGTGTGGATAAACACATTTTTTACAATGCCTTGCTAGTGGTAAACATATCTACAGCATATAAATATGCTGGACTTTGAGGATGTAACAGCAGTATACTTAAGGGACAGGATAATAAATTCTGCAGTGCTGTACAATCTATGTGTAAAGAATACATATGGCCTCCATATGATTAGAAAATCAATTCAGTGTGGGCAGTAGTAAGTGTCAAAAATCAAGGACAAATCCATCTATACAAGTTTGCCACTAAAAAATAAAACGTAACAGCACTCTGTAAACCAAAGAAGAATGTGAGAATAGATTAAGTTCTCAGTCATGAATAGAACAGTGAGGTCCACCAACACTGTGAATTTTCCCCCCAAACACTTTCTTATTAATTTGTGGTAGTAGGAGTTGGGACTTCCTGACACATTCTGCTAGTATTGCCAATCTGATGGGCCTCCTGAGCTATCTAGAAAATTAAAAACATTAGGCTCTGCCTGTCCATAAATAACTTAAAGTCTGCTTTTATATGATGTCTTCCTGGCCAAGAAGTTAGAAGGCACCATAGACGTCTTTAATGCCTGCCAATCCATAATAATTGTGTAACTCCCATTTTATTCTTGAACTTACTTCCCCAGCACCAGAAGCTCTACTCTAACTAATTTATTGCAGAAGCTCTGGGTGTTGCACTCCTCTGCCTTAAGCTATCCTGTACCCTGTAGGAGTAGGCTAAAATGTTGCTGCTTTTCTTTGTCTCTCTGGCGCTGTCTCAGAGCATTGTTCCTGTCACCAGTTTGTGGATCTGGAGCCCTGCCATCCAATTGTCCTCACGCTCACAAGCTGGTGCTGACCCAGGAGATACTGCAGTAGTTAAAGCTATGCTCAAAATTATGGGTTTCTGGGATCCGCACTTTGCTTTTGTAGAAGAAACGTCATGCAAACACAAATACCCACATCTTTGCCATGATTCAAGTATAATATTCTTCTTTAAAAACAGGTAAACCAGAATAAGGAAACCAATGGCAGTGCCCCATACTTCAGTTCACTCCATCTTTGAGAGCCCTCAAGGAACTATATTCACAAGACATTCCATTTCCTTCCCCTTCTCTTTCCTCTGTCTTACTAAACTCTCAGTCAATTCCCTTTATGTGAGGGAATATTATATATGCCCCATCCCTGGAGGTGTTCAAGGCCAGGCTGGATGGGGCTTTGAGCAACCTGCTCTAGTGGGAGGTGTCCCTGCCCATGGCAGGGGGGTTGGAACTCAATGATCTTTACGGTGCCTTCCAACTCTAACCATTCTATGATTCTGTGATCCAACTGAAAAATGTCGTGTGTCTCCCCCCCCCAGCCTCTATTTTAGTAAATAACTTCTGCTTTTGTCATCGTTGACAGTCTCCTCTATTTTGACATCAACCCCCAATCCCAGCCAGACAGTTTCTTCCCTGATAAATCAATTTTGCTGCAAGTCAGAATTTTCTCTACAAAAGCCATGTTGTTGTAATAAAGATCCTTCCACCCTTCTCCTGGTGGGGAACAGGCAACAGAATTTGCAACACATTGCAAACCAACGTGTCTCTTGACAAAGCTTATGCAGAAATTACAATATTCATACAAAGTTAATTCTCATAAAGAATTCATAAACAACACGTGGCTTCCCCAGCTAGGGTTTTTCAATTATATATCCAAGCATGAAATTCCTATGCTGTTAATCTGACAAATCTGACAAACCAAAAAATATCAAGAATTCGCCTCAGTTTTATATATTCTTCTTGGGAAATTATCTGGCATACAGCAGTGCATTTTATTTCAGCAGCCCTCTTGGCAAGGTATTCCATGTGCTGGCTACAACGCACATACAGGGGTCCTGCTTCAATTCTCTGCTGCTGCCTTTTTTCGAGAGACTTTGGTGCGTTTCCCCTATGTGTGTGTCTATGCTATTTACGGCATAATTCTGCTTCTGAATATACACATACGCACAAATCCAAATAGATGTGCATCTTTATATTCATATATGTAAAAAGGGATCTGCAAAATAATAAATTTTACATAAAAATATTTCAACTATTGAAGTGTTTCAAAGAAATACCAACCTCTAATTATCAGAATATTCTCTACTATTACAAAAATGGTGAAGATTTGTTTCACTTTTCTGTGCCACATGCCTTCCTAATTGATCCATTATGTGCCAATATTATTTTTTCAGTGAAAATATTTTGTTTCCAAAGGACTTGCAGGCCATTCGGGGAAAGCAAAGTAATCTGAGCAAAAGACGGTTATTATATGGAAGTAAATGGCATTAATAGCAAGAGGAAAAGTGTCTCCACATGACAGTTTTGAAACCGTGTTTATACTGTGCAAGAGAAGAAAGACTGAACAAGGCAAAACATAAAGAAAATAAGAGGCAGATGCTGATTTAGGGGGAATTCTCTAGAAGATAAACTCCCAAGCCCACTGACTGCCATGAAACGTCTGTGAAATACATGCTATAGATTTCATCGCTTTCCACCACAAGATTAGCTGATTCGTTAGAAGAAATTGGTTAAATTTAATCCCAAATCCAGAAAGCAAGTCATGATCATGAACACTCTGGAATTCATTATGCTAATTACAACACAAGTTAACAGTTAAATATAAGCAAATGCTGACAGGCCACAGAATATAGTTTTATAGTCTTTGACCTTTATGGACATTATTTACATAAGGGCAATACACTGATAATATTCTGTATAAAGTCTAGGTGTTTAAGACTTGACCTCTCCAAGTTTCTAGATTCTGTTTGTCTCTATTAGATACCTGACATCTGAAACTTGCACAACAAGGAACTAAATAAAATATATGTGAAATATTCAGCTAATAACTGAAAATTAATTTATCCTCTCCTCACAGGAATGGCTCTTTGCCCTTTTTCTACTCTTATTTCACCATCAGGGAAGTTTTTCAGATGTTTACAGTAAAAACACTGTGATAACTGTTCCAGCCAAGGCAGCTGTTTCATGCTCCTTGACCATTACACCGCTTTGTTTACTTGTTTGTAGTGGAAACTTTAAAGCAAGGGACTCCCAGAGGGAATATCTTGATGACTTTGTAGGCCCGTTGCTTCTTGGATGCCAAGAGGAACATTTCAGAAGTTTCTGAAAATAAATAAATAAGCAAACAAATCCTCCATCCTCAGTCTGAGCGCGTGATACTGCCTTCCAACATTATTTCCCTTCCTGTTTTAATCTAGAAAGACACAAAACCAGCAGTTTTTACATTACTCCTACCTTCGATCTCAAGGTGCAGAGACCATTAAGTTGTTAAAGGTCAACTGTACATTCAAGTGCCAGAGTCTTTGTGGTTGTAAATCACCACGGGGACACTAAAGTCATTTTGGCCTGAGCTTGAAGAATGCATTAAATTTTGTAGGCTTAATTTTCCCCTTCTGATGTCCTCAGTAAAGCTAAATTAGTTTCCCAGTTCTCATCTGGAGAGCGAGCCGAAGTAGAGAAGTGGATCAGTGGCAGTAATCTTTGCACATTTTCACTACTATTCCCCTGAAGCAGAGAGCAAGACTGAAGGTCTGTCTAGTAGAAGAGATTCTCCTGGCATGTCTCACGTCCACTCCCCATGGTGCTTATGCAGTCTTAAACATATGTAGGCCAAACCAGTATTCCTTAAAAAAAAAAAAAGTTTCCCTAAGGAGTCTTCTATTCAGTATTTTCCCCCTTAACTTCAGGGTGGGTTCTGCACTGAGAAGCTGGGATGTTTCTAATTTTTTAATGTGCATGTAGAAAACTATTGATTTCAAGCTTTCATAATTTTAATATACTGCATCAATTGTCTTCAAACCGAGATTCTTTTAAGGCTCGCTGAAGATTAACAAAGAAGCCCAGTTTGAAGTTTCTAATTTCAGGAATTTTTGCTAGCACAGTTCTAGTTAGTACATGTGGAAAATGTATTTTTATTACTCTTGCATAGCTCAGGATATGTTGAACAAATTTTCTCAATTTTTAAAATAATAAACTCTAGCCTAGGGCTTAGAAAAGACTATTTCAAATAAAAAAAACAAAACAACATTTCTGAGGAGGAGTTGCAAACAGAGCAACAGCACCAAGGTACACACGCCACATTAATTAAAGCCATCATTACTGATAATTAAGCATGCCTTTGTTAAAAAGTAATAAAATACAGCAAGTAGCTACCAGTCTACAAAGAAGTTTAGGGACTGGTCAATAATAGTCTTTGCATCTTACCTGATACTTTTTATAGCGCAACAGTTAGAAATATAGCTATTCCAGATGAGTAAAGAATATACAAATTGGTGACATTTTTTGCTTGCAGGTTTCCAGTCCTCAGTGCTCAAGGTTACAGGGGAGGAAAAAACCCTCAGCATCCCACTTGCCACCAGCAAATCATTAGAAGCAGGGCTTGATGACCAGTAACAGAAAATAGATATAATTAAGACTTTTTTTATAGCGGATGGAGCCCACGAACCCAAATCATTTGAAAAAGCTGTTCCTTTGGACAGATATGTTTACTCTCATTTACTTCCAACTTGTTTTGAGCTCTCCAACACACTCGCAAGGGAAGCAGAAGCTGGCCAGCAGCTCTCTTGCTTCCAACCCTCCAAACAGGCTGGCAAAGTGCATGGCAGAGAGATGCAAAATTCCTGATCAGACATGGACCAACGTGAAAGAATCACACAACAATGATGCTGCGTCAGAAATATTTGCCATAAAAGATAAATCTTTCATGCTGAATCTGCTAAGGTTTTTAAAACTAAAATCAGAGAGCAAAGCTGGAAAGGGGGCAGGTTGATAGGGAAGGCACCGGGGCAGAGAGACAGAGCAAAGCTGATTTCAGTGAAATGCAAATAAAGCTATCACAGCCTGGCACAGATTGCTGCAAAGCAGCCAGCAAGTATCAGTGCATACAGTCCCTTCAGACTGGTGACAACGAAAGCCATAGCGCTTCTTTCTCATTTTGTATTAATTACACTTACTGCTGTTTTTCTAAACTTTCACGTCTTATTTCCAGTCTTTTTCTAACTTAGAGATGGGCAATAAGTCTTGCCTTTGCTAATTTCCACTTATCACGCTTCCATGAGAGCAAAGGCTTGCAGCGGGCATCTCAGCATTTGTTCGGGTAGCAAGTTTGAATACCTGCTGTAGACAAAACCAGGTGTAGCTAAACTCCATCAATCACTCCATCAATTTGTCAGTGTTGATGGCCTATGGCAACTGTGCACTACTAGTCCATGGGATATTTTCTAGATGCTAGCATAAAAGTTTTGATTTTCATACAACATATGAATTATTTCATATATATTTCATGCTTCTCAGAAACAATCTTAAAGAGCCTTGAGCCTATACTCTATAAGTTATAGTTTGTCTTTCAAAAATAGCAGCTGTGCAGCAGTGCGGGAGAAAGTGTTCTTTTTCTGTCCTAAGTTCCGGATACTTGGCTCCAAAGTAAAGTTACAGCCAAGGCTTCAGTTCAACATATAATTTAAATAAGAATGTGATTTCAGCCAGGTAGTTGGCTGAAACAGGACCAAAGTAAGCAATCAAAATTTGTGCCATGAACATGAGTGATGCTCTAGGTATGGAAATAAACTCTCCAGTCAGCCGTGCAGCATTTTGTCCTGGTTAAAATTCTGAACAACACCAAGGAGTGAAGGAAATGCCTTCTACATTAGAACATGATCTGTCACAAAACCTACCCTTTTGCTGAACAATATAAGTTAAGAGTAGGAAGGATGTCTTGGCTTACGCTGCCTATTCTTCTACCTGCTTAAGATTGCGGGTAAGATATTTTGCATATCTAATATACTGTCCCAGTGGTTTTAATTAGATATGAAACACTTTCATTGAGACGTGCAAATGGTACTACAGCTAGGGAGTTACTCCTCTGAGGTGGTTGGTGCATGACTTAGAGAAGAAAACTTCCTTGTAGAAATAAAGAGGAGCAAAACTTATTGCCAGAGTATGGAGACAGTTTTTCACTGGGGTGTGAGTTCTGTCTGGAGGGTTCAGAGGAGCTCTGCTGCAGCAGGTGGCATACAGAATACTGTGCCACAGCCTGACCAGCATGGCTTACATTTTTTATTGTTTTTTAGAAATTTGAGGGAGGCAAATACTGTCCATTTTCTGAAGTAGGCATGAACCCTCTGGTCCCTGTAGTTCCCAACTGTTCACCTGGCGGAATGCACACTGGGATGAGCCCTGGGAGCACGCCATTACTTCAGGTTTCTTGCTGTCTCTGGAGAAGAAACAGAGGTGTGCAGACAGGGAAGCTCCAGGGCATCTGAACAGCCCCCTCAGAACATTTTCTCTGCTCAAGTCTTCTGCCACTGTTAGACATATGTCAGAAAAAAACTCTATGAATCTGTCAAATTGTGGATGCCCCATCCCTGGAGAGGTTCAAGGCCAGGCTGGACGGGGCTTTGAGCAACCTGGTCTGGTGGGAGGTGTCCCTGCCCATGGCAGAGGGGTTGGAACTTGATGATCTTTAAGATTCATTCCAACGCAACCATTCTATGATTCTGGTTTTATCATTTAACCATTATTATCTTCTACCTTATAACTTCAAGATTTTGGGGAGGGAGGCAGATTTTGGATGTAGACAGATCAGAGAAGCAAACTCAACATTAAAGACGAAATGTGAGCTCTGAACCTTTGCAGACTTTCACTGTGTCAGCCCACATAAAACAAAACTGAAGTTTTCACATGCAGACATATACACATTCATTTCATCTTCAGCTGTATTCCTTGAATTTTTATGTGCTTATAAATCAGAGCAGAAAAATACCCACTTCTAAACCAAGTGTTTGCATAAAAAGTCTAATTCCAATTATTTACTGTTTTATAACTCTGGCAGTGCTACTGCAAACATAGCACTTGAAAGATTCTGAATCTTGCTCTACTTTCAAGTTTTGGGTGGTGGCGGGTTTTTTTTTTTTTTTGGTGTTTTTAAGTCAGCTAAGGCTCTTCCATGAAATCCAGGAAAAGAATAGGAAAAAACCTAACAATTTAGTTGTGGACTAATAACTTTAGCTTTGTTCCAGTTACCTTTTTCCAAGGACCTACAGCAGCTGAGGTACCCTTGTTTAACCAAATGCCATTTGGATTTTGATGCATTGACTCAACCTCAAAGTCATTTGGAAACTCTGATCTCATGAAAGCCCTGACATTTGGTCATTTGAATAATGTCCTTACACTACTATATTGCTTAGACAGCAAATGTATTTTTATCATCCAGCACTTAGAAATGCCACCCAGAGTTACACTAACGAAAATAAACATTTATCAACAGCAAGAAAAAGAAGCAGAGGGACTTCCAGTGAAATCCCTGTAACAGTTCAGAAGCCTCGGCACAGCTACGGACCCTGCTGCTGGAAAGCTGGAGAACCAAGCCAGAAAACGCAGGATTTTGTGGCTCTAGATTCTGGTAAAATTTTGCATCTCAAAGACATGCACTGGCTCTACTCTCTTTTATCTCCCCAACTCCCGCTGACCCAACGGGCACCCCGGGAGCGAGGCAGAGCTTGGTGAACAGCGGGAAAGAAACCACTGTCCCTAGAACTGCTAGCTTTAAAGGGAAAATAACTGGCTGTGGAACCAAGCTGGGAGGGAAAATAAGCAGCAACCTTTATCTGCATTTCCTCAGGAATATTCTCCCTGGTCACAGGGGCAGGGAAAAATAAAAAATTGTCTAATGAAACTCAAGCAGAATTTTCAACTTTAAACACCCTAAAAATTAAGCTGTAATTAGTATTTTCAGGCACTAATCCCTATTTTTTACAAAATATTATTAAACTGGCAGCATATCCGCCACTAACCTTTCCTGTCATTGAGACAATTTATCTGCTCAAATGGGAGTACAAAACGGATAGAGGAGAACGTGGGAGTCGGCAACAGCTGGAATGCAGATGTGCATACGCAGCTATTGTTTCCTTTGCTCCCAGTTTGCTGCAGCTGTGGAAATGGAGCACAACGGTTCCAACTTTATCACTGAATGTTATTCATTTGGAAAAAAGGAGGGGGGGGGAATGTGTGATTGCATAATCAGTGCTCTCGGTTTCATGTAGACATGTAAGCGACATGAAAAGAAACCAATTTTACTAAATACTTCGCATGCCAACCACAAATCCAGACCTTGCCACCAAATTCTGGGCTCTCAGCAAAAACAGATCCCATCGGATATTACACCTAATCAACATGTTACAAGGAAAAGAAATGCAGTGCTGGGTGTTCAGTATACTGGAGCTACACTGGCAAGAAGAGAAGTTCACATAAACAGACCATCCCTGCATATTTCTCTGAAGTTAAGGCAAGCAAACAGCAAAGGAAAGCCAATACATTAATAAGGGATGAATTTTTTAGTCCCAGAAAAACCTCAGAAAGTCTCAGAAAACCAGAAGAAAATTAGATAAATGGAGTCTAAAAGCCATTAATTGTCACCCAGAAGAATTTCCCCCTTGGGCACTTCCAGAAGTGGTCTGCAGACCCTGTTGCAAGCACTGCATGAGGCGGGAGCAAGACCAGCATGTTAGAACAGGGACATGGCCCAGACCAGTTTGTGAAAGCTTTTTCTCTTATGCTACAGCACGTGACCCCCGAGTACTGCAAGTGGGTAAAAGTGGCCTGCGTTTTAACCTGTGTGCTCCCTGCTATGCTGGAACGAATACCATCTCAGATACTATTCATATCCTGGACTAGTCCTTCTTACCACAGAGTAAATTTCAGTATGTCTCATTGAAGCATTCTGCCCAAAAGACAATCGGCAAAAACACAGGCTTTTTAACATCACTAGAAAAAAAACAGAAAAAAAGTTGGTACTTGCCATGTACATGTGTGAAATATTTTTCAACTAAAATTCTCAAGGCTGAAACTCATAATTCTGTCACTGTTTAAGAAAATTAGTTCATCTTTATAGAAGGCTTCATTCAGTGAATGCACCTAAGGGATGTGAAAGGTATTAATTTTATGGTTAGCTTTCATAAGACGACATCTTTCACAAAAATGACATACTTGATAGTGTTCCTTAAGGTAGCAGCCAAACAGTTATTTTCTTACCTTACACTTTAATTAAAGTACCCGTTTTGACCATGAAGTACTATTTCTGTATGAATATTGTCCTTATGTATTATTCATATATCCAGCACTTAGAGCCTATATCAATCTAAATGCTGTAAAATGACCTTGAATTGACAGCAAGGATGACTGAGGACAAAATGACAAGATGTAAAATATAGGTTAATTACTACTATATCATGGCTTTATATGATATCATTTGAGAGAGATAATTGCTTTATAATTAAAGAACATTAGGACATTGGAAAAAAATCAGGATTATTTGGAGCTTTGGAGACATCTCAAGTGTTTTAGATACCTTCATACAACATCCAAACTTCTTGAAAGCTATAATTTTCTATTAACCATTGAACAACTATATAAACATATAATTTTTGAGCATGACATTGGAGAATGTCATGGTTTCATCACTTTATTGAGCTTAAGTATATCATAGGACATTAAGTTTCTTCTGAAACTTTAGATTAGTCTTTAAGACTCTAATTTAAAATTAGAGATAAATTATTATTTAGAGTATGCTAATCAAGTAGTAATGGCCACAGTCTCTCTTTGGTATTTATAATATTCCTGTTATCCTGCTCTGTGATACGTCGCAAGCTCAACTGTCTCAAGGCACCTGTTACACGAAAGAGAGAACAGATTCTAGCCCCCTCAACCCACTCAAATAAATGGATCAATTCCATCGATTTCAACTGAATATACTTTTAGGTAGATTTTTGCTCAGTGTCATCAAAATATGATAATGAGTCCATTAATTAATGCATGAAATCCCTTTTCTAGCATAGAGATTCATTGTGAATGCTGATTAATTAAAAAAAATTCTTGGATGATTATTTCTGTTTCATCTCAACTTTGCTATTCTATTTGTTCTGCTTAATGTGGTCTATCTTATAATGTTATTGTAAAACATGTATATTTGCATCAAGAGGAAATTGTTATCTCTGTCCTCATCTCTCATATCTCATGCAGCGATGCAACACAGCAGGATATCCACCTAGAGCAATGTGACAGAGCTGAGGATGGATGTTTAAACTTAATTACACATTTCTAGACAATTGAAACTGCTGACACACCAGTTGCATATTAAACGATAAAGTTTTTCAAAACTGAAAAAGTGAGAGTGCCTAATCCATTTGAGCAACATAACTAAGTTTTCCATGACTGCAATGCCCACACAGAGACCTCCTGTTGAAGACCTGTAACATCAGTATTCTTGTCAGCAGGATAAGGATGCCCCTCGCTGCTGTCTCTACAGGTACTCCGGGACAGACACCAGCCAGAAATCTAGCAGAGCTTCTGCTAGAACCCGAGGTAATTCTCCAAGAGAAGCCATGGCCCTGATAAAATGAAGAACAGCTTTAACTGGATGGAAGAAAAAAAAAAATGCCTTTTGACTTATCCACAACATAGACAGTTTTCTGGGCTGGCATTTACTGGCAACAGCAGTGGCACTGCATCATTAGCGAAAGGAATAACCTTGACTTGAAAGAGAGGGCTGGGAGCCAAGAGACACGCTTTCCTCTGGGTGCTGCATGGTTTTAAGCCTGTGCATTGCATCTGACCTCTAATTCTTTCCTCCTTCTGACACTTTCATGTTTGTTTCTTAAGGCTTTTGTGTTTCTCATCCATTTAAGCAGGGATAGCACTGGGTCTGTTGTATAACACAGGTAATGCTCAAAACGGGCTTTTTCATCCTCTGACGAAACACACTGGCAGGATGCAAAAGAGCCTCATTCGGTTGCTAAAACCAGTTTGCAACTGGAATTGTTAAAACAACACTTAAAGGCATCTACTTATTTACCATGATTACTGGCAGTCATGTACTAATTCTGTCGCATACTGCTGGCTACGGACCCAGACCCTGCTTTCTCATTAAATTCAGACTGTTGTTAGCGCTGCTGGCTTTTCTTTCTTATTTTGCTGTTCTCTTGAGAAATAAAATTCACTTTTCACAACTGACCACGACACGCAAGGCCATTTCTGCTCAAGACAATGTCTGGCGTTGAAGGCGCTGCGTGCAGTTCCCGCAGAAATAACAGATTTAGGTGGAGTATTTCACTAACCTGGGTCCCAGATTGAAAGGTTCCTGATTGACAACGTGGGGAAATGAAACATCTTTGTTTATTCACAGGGGAGATTCAACATGGAAATGAAATGCTTTCGCTGCCGTTCCCTGTGTGGATGTGGAGGTGGGTGTGCTTTTGTAGCAGAGGAAGGGAGGAGTGGGCAGCAGCCTTCCAGGGCTGTCAGTCACCTGTGTGACAGCTTCCAACTAGCACATCAGGGATATTACATGCTGTAGAGTATGGTAGAAAAAGCAAAGTAAAAGGTCTCTAATTCAAAGCACGATGCCTTTCTTTAGGGATTTTTAGAATTTCTGTAACGCAATAAAGCGTGGAGATAAATTGAACTCACTCCCCATATATTCTTAAACACTGTGGTCACCAGTTTGTTTCTCTCTTAGAGAGAAGTCAAAAGGACCAAAGCAGCTTTGGCAGGTACGGTGCCCAGCGCATTGCAACCCTTCCCTTCTACCAGGAGCTGATGCTGAAACACCCCGAGATCCAGCTCCCACAGCTGCCCCCAGCCCCCCGGGAGCTCGGTGCCTCCCAGGGCTGTTTGCTCCTTCCCTGCCCAAGGGATGCAAGTGGCTGCCTCTGTGCCCTCTTCAAATTGGGCAAAGGCTAGGAAAAAAAAAAATAAAAAATCAAGGCTGCTACGTGGGAATCAGAAAGCTCTCCATTTCGGTGGCTGATGGCAGATCCCATGTTTGGTGGTTGCATGATGCCAGGGCACTAGGAAACCCCCTCCTCCCACACTTGTCCCTTCCCTTTAGTCTCCTACACCACGGAAGAGAAGCAGCTCAAGTTATTGAGGGAGGGAGGTTACCAGGACATCTGTTTCCAGACATCCCTGTGACTGAATAATGAAGTGATTTGGATAAATGCTTCTTTACTTCCCCCCTAAATCCAGCTTAACAAAACAAGTAGTGCTATCTTGGATGTCACCGCTGCGCTCACTAATCCTCTCTAACGATCAGTAATTTCTCATTTATACTGTTCCAAGCACCCAAAAGCCTCACAGAAACTGAGGCTGCAGTGCAATAGGCCTGGAAATAAAACAGTGTATAAGACGGGGTGAATGCAAACAGGTGCCTTATCATTGCTAGTCCAACAAAAAACTAGAAACCACATCTCTAACATGTATAGCAATTATGTCTAAAACCAGACAAAGCCTACATGAAATATTTGCTGTAAGATGTTAATATATTAATGAAATTGCGCCTTACTTAAGATGGTTGCAGGTGATTTTGATCCCCAACAAAACACCACAAGAATGACTCAGGTAACGCAGCGAGATAAGTAATCGTAAGTGTAAAACAGACTCACACAGTTTTGGCAGCATACGTTCAATATATTAAACAATTAAAATCCTAGTATATTCATGGAACCTATGTATCGGTGCCATCACTGCTGTACACCTGCCCTCTGCAAGGATGACCGCCCCCCCCCCCAACCTGAAAGCATTTGTTTAATAGAGCAATATTAGCCTCACATACCACATGATAAGTGATTTAAGGACAGACATTTTCTTGAAAATATGTCACTCACATTAAGGTAGGAGATACACTATTCTATATATATAATACTCTATGCTGTAAAAGAACTTCAAGGCAAAGAGTAACTTGGCAGAGGTGGAAGGGACTATCGACCTGATCCAGACATCAAAGGCAAGGATGACTTTTTCACTGACTTCACAGAGCCCTTACTCAGATCTCTTACTTTTAGTACTTTGGACCAAGCTGCCCTTTCCTCACTCTAAGGCACTCAAATGGGATGCTTGATAGCAGCCTGTTCTGTTCTACCACAATATGCTCACACATTCATGTTTCGTTCAACTCTATGTCGTTCTTATTCTTGAATTCCCTACATCCCACAAATGTATATTATACAGAAAGAGTGAGCATAAATTATGGTGTTGTGTTACTAATTGATTGCATATATTGTCATTGACCATGAATTTCCATAACTAACTTCAATAGTTGAAAGACAAAACTCAACATAATACTGTAAGTTAAGAACAAGAGAAACTGAAGTAATTTAAATTGTGATCTTCAGAATATGAGGCATTTACTTATTCAAAGATTTCTTTTTGAGTCATGAGAAATAAAACTGCTTTAAAAATTAAAAAGGGAATTAAAAAGAAAAGTAGTGAATCCCAGAGAAACATTATTTGTTAAGGAGAAAGGGAAACACATTTGGCATTTATCAAAGTGTTTGTTGCATTAAATAGCTATAGAGCTCTTAGTCATGAAGATCCCTTTGTATGGACAAACCTTTCACACCAGCTTAAATTCCTTGGAGATAGAAGAGCTTTCTTGAATGGGATGGGTTTAAACAACTTCTTGTTCTTTAATTGAGGCTTAAATGCTCTTCCAGTCTTTGCAACATCACAAGAATTTTTGAAACCAATCTGTAGAAGGGCAACAAAGCTGGTGAGGGGTCTGGAGCACAAGTCTTACGAGGAGAGGCTGAGGGAGCTGGGGTTGTTCA
>JAOQGH010000032.1:3647054-3669743 GCA_025769975.1 Gallinago jamesoni
TCCTGGATTACAGGGGAGTTGTTCTGTTCTCCGGCCTTATCTTCCAGCCCAAGAAGATGAGCACCCTGGGGGTAGCAAAATTAGAAGCAAGTGGTATCAGCAAACACACACAGCCTGTGAACGTTTGGTTGCTTTATTTTTTTTAAAAAAAAAAACCCAAACCTAACGACTGTGTGCCATACATAGTAAATAGGTTAAATCATCTATTTCAGTGAAGGGAAGCAATCTGTTCTCTCCCTGTCATGTTTTCTGGCACGTCAATCTCCCCTTGTACCACGGGAACTCAACACCCAGTTGTTTCACCACAATCCTCAGTCCCAACAGGCAACAGAAAACAAGAGGGGACACACAGTTAAGCTGCATCCAGTATTTTGTGTTTGTGAGGGCGCATTTCTCTGTTTTTTGGGTGGTTTTTTTTGTTGGGTTTTTTTTTTGTGTGTGTGTGTTTTTTGTTTGGTTTGGGTTTTTTTTTTTTGTTTGTTTGTTTTTTATATTACCTGTCTTCATGTGCCAACCACTTACCTAAAATAAATCTAAATAAACCCAGACAGTCCATTAACTAAACAACTAATTTAAGAAAATTCACATTGTTACTTCTAAACGCTATATCAAATTATAGCTTTACAGGAATGACATTTTATATTTAATATATTATTTCTATTTTAATAAGTAATATCTTTTTCATTAAACAGGGAATGACATTTTATGTTTAACAATTATTTCTAATTTAACAAGTAATAGCTTTTTCATCAACCATGGCAAAACTGTGTATGTATGTTAAATAAAATCTTGTAAATAACAGTGTCACTGGGTCTTAAGTTCATCTAGCTGACAACACAGATATATTAGTGTAAAAATACACTAATGGAAAATAATGCTTCTGAAATGTACATCAAGTACTAAGATAGTGCAGTCATTTACAATTAAGAAAATTGGCAAACCATGTAATAGGGACTTCATCTCTGGAGATGGATGAAGTTTTATCTCTAGCTAGGGCCATTTGCTTGCTTTGTTTCCTGTGAGTACCATGCAAGAGACAGACACACATACCTGGCGTTATCGCCACACCACACTCACTCTCTGCCTCTTGACCAACCTTCTGATGCTGCCCTGAGCATCATGATGAGTGTAGGACATGTAGATGTCTCCTATATGGCTGTATTATCATCTTTCCCCACACACTTCTTTCTGCAGGCCAGGAGAGGACATTGCCATGACAGGAGGCGCCGTGGGCTGAGCACGTTGGGTTCCTGGTCCCCGAGGCTGACTGAGCATCACTTGCTCAACAGAATGGCAACCCAGAGGAAAACATGGATCACACTTTCCCACACGAGTTACATACTCTGTGTGACCCACACACCCAGCACAGGGATGGGGGATGAAGTACAGTCACTGGTTGTCTTTGGCAAAAAGAATTAAATAAAAAACATAAACTGGCTTTAAAAATTACATCTTCAGACTGCAAGAAGCACTAAAGTAAGTCTTTGCTTATACTGATTTATATTTACAGTAAATTTTCTGGAGTAAATTTCCATGCAATCTCTTTCCTTTGCTGAGGTTTCCTAATAGAAATGATTGAAATTTACTATATGGAGTCTGCAATGTTCAGGCCATTTGCATAAAATATTTTGGTATACTTTTAAAGGCTAGGAAGTTAAATTTATGCTCTGCATCTAGTTCATTTAGACTGAGAATTTGAATACCTTCCAATATGAAGTCACTAACAGTCTGCACTGGACCACTGTAAACCTGGGGTATTTCCATTCATGTCAACGCAATTGATGTGAAGTCATTAATTACAAAGGGCAGCAGATTTTGATGCATTGGATGTTTTGGGGTGAGACAAATTGACGGCAATTAAAGTGCGTTTCTTAAAGCCCAAACTGCTGAAAGGTTTCTTTGAAAAAAAAAAAAACTGTTTATGTGAGAAATATTTTTAGTTTGGATCAGCGAACTATAGACAGAGACAGTTTCTGTGCAGCATTAGCAGCTGATAAGCCTGGAGCAGACGGTGGAGGGGAAATATTTTAATTCCATTCCTGCCCGGCCAGTGTTGTACAAGCACCAACTGTTTCAGACACTTTTGCAGCGTGGTAATATTTGCAAGTGTTTCCTTCAAAAATGTGCAGAATTTGATTCCAAGTACACAGGACTGTTTTGACACAACTTATCAGCTGCTACCAAACAGAGAAGATTCAGATCACACTTGTTCCATTTGCTAAATTCAGAATTTCCCACATGCAAGCTAAGGGAATTAGGCTAGACAAGGATAGGGGTTTTTTGGACACTTTTTTTTTTTCTTTTTAAAGCCAACCACTATGTCCGTGTACATTTGTTGCCAGCAGACTGAAAGTTCAAGTGAGACAGCAAATTTATTTTTGCATAGAAGAATGGTGGCAGAGAAAACGAAAACTTTTATATCTCCCTTGCTAATCTTTTTCTAGATACCAAACCCTTACTTGGCAAACGGAACTCAGTGTTCCGTTATCTTCCCTTTTAAATTGGACACGAGGCAGTTCTTTTAAAAGCTACTTGGGATCATTCGGTATACATAATTTTGAAACTAGAACTCTTCTGCCACCATCTTTATTTGGATGATGATTCCTAATACCGTAGTTGCACTTCACAAGAATTAGGTCAGGCAATGCATTAAGAACGCCAACAGACATCTATTCTACAGACTGTTCTGTCATCGCTGCACTGAAACATCAGTATTTTTTTAGAAGTAGTGTATTTTTGAGCATGGAAGTTTTTCTTCTAGGAAGCCTTTCTAAAAGGCCGGGTACTTCTTTAGCACCTATTATTTTGAATAGTAAAGGTTTAAAATCTTCAGCACTCTCTTCTGAAAATTACGAGTAACATTGAATTTTCCTAAACTACAGTACGGTGCACAGAATCTGGCCGATTCACAAGGATATTTTACTAACGTTAAAGGAAAAAAAAAGACAACAAAACCTGCCAATATAGAGAAAATAGGAATCCCTGGCTGAGCGACAGATACTGCCCTCTCCAGTTTTTTGTGATATAATATTGGTGGTTGCAATCTCAGATCTCTCATCATAATCAATGTTCTTTGGAGAGGAAGAAATTCTTATGCAGGATTAAGAACATGCATAGTTTATTCCTGAAACCAAAACCCCATTTGCTGATAAGTGACAATTCCACTTTGCTGGACACGATTCAAAAGAAAATAAAGGCCCTATTTCTAATAAAAACAGTTATCAGCTATAGTAGAGGAAACACCTGCAACATGCTTGATTGGTCATCTCTAATTTTTAAAACCTAATGAGGCCCCAACAGTAATTTTGTAGAAAATGGCCTTGCTGTTAGACACCTTATGTCTACTTCAAAAGACCCGAAAGCTTCAAACGGTCTTTTTTTTTTTTCTTAAAAAGAAAATGTCTTCATATGTCAATGTCCATTAATTCATGAGATTGGTCTTTCCTGAACAGAGAAACAAAGTAATGAGAATATTAAATAGTGCAAGTGTCCTTGTATTATTGAATACAGAGCTGTACCTGCATATTAGCTGAATATGATTTATGATCACCTTGATCTGTAATACAGACAATTTTTTCTGAAGAAATACACTCAAGCAACTTTAACTTGAAGGTCTATGAGCCACAAGGCTCAGCCCCACCTATGGGGAAACTACAACCTGTGAAAGACAAATCCTTCCTTGCTGACTGTTGGAAGTGCACCCAGGACAGCCTGGTTTCCTGACTCATACCAGTCGTGCTCTCCCAGCTTCAGCCCAACAACATGGCTACAGAGAAGGTTCTGTCCACTCATCTTGGTAATTATTTGCCTCATTTCTTCAGAGAAATACAGAACCAAATGATGATTGTACAATCAGCCTATTCCTATCTTTATGTAATGACTGCAGAGAACATCAAGTAATACCCTAGCATAGCAAGATGCATTGACAACGGCATGGCTTGTTTGTCATTGTAATGCCAGAACTGGACATAGTTATTTTGTTTGATGAACCAGAAACACAGAGAAGGGAGAGCAGAAACACCTCAAAACCAAACCAAAACAAACGCCCAACACTCAAAAAGCCCAAGGCTGAAAAATAAATCATGAAATGCCCATATGATTCCTTAACTAATCCTGGAAATACACTTGGCAAAACAGTTTCAAGTTCTAAGATGAAGAATTTGGAATAAATATATGTAAGCTACAGGCTTTTTCATTCTTAAAATACATCCATGAGGAATAAGTAAAAGCAATTGGGTTAATTACATTTATAATGATTATTTTCATATAAGTTATGAATAAACTTTTAAGGTGAAATTTATACATAATAGATTTCATTATGCGTGCAGACGGTGAATTTGCACCAGTAAACTGCTGTATTGCCTTTTGGAAAGTTGAAATTCAAAATGAATTAGAGGAGTAGCCTGAACTCAACAGAAGGTACTTCACTTAGAAAAACTGTGAAGTACTGTTTTGGGTAGGAACAATCAACTGCACAAACTTATTTTCTCATAGGAAGAAAAAAAGATCTGGGGCTTACTGGTAACCCAACCTGAAGCTGGGTCAGCAGTGACTTGTTATTGTAAAAAAAAAAAAAAAGCATCATCTTATTGGCATGTATAAAAGAGATGGGTTAAGTAAAACATATGACCTCCTGTTTAAAGTAAGACAATAAAACAGCTGACAAAGGTTTTTCAGCTCTATGAGAGGAAGAGGAAATGCATTTGCTTCATATCCAAACATTTAGAGCAAAGGGGGGGGACACATCTCCAACTTGGCTGTTATTTTCTTAAGGTTTGGGGCAGCTTGAGCGCACGTTGACCTGCACTGCACCAGAACGTGGGTGTTCTAACAGGAACAAACCCATAAGGATAATCATCTTGTTTTAATTTGGAGATCACAGCTTAACTGGTGTAAAAATAGTACAAGATCTGTTGTTCTTGTGACATTTCCTACCCATCAGCAGTGGAAAAAGAGTCATACACTCGTTGATACACAGATGCTTTGGCCAGATTTTCTGCCGTGGTAAATTCACGCCAGTAAAGGAGTTGATGTTCTGCCTTCCAATTACTCAGCACTGAAAATATTTTAGAAACTTCGGGATTTAAAGCAAAATATCAAGGCAGTACTGGTCAAACTTGAACTGGAACATCGTGTCCCACTGTGCGCGTCATTTCTCATGAAAAATAGGCCCAAGCATAAAAAGTCCAGAGGATAACGTTAAGAGTCATCAGAGGTATATAAACCAAGATCTATGTGCAAAGACAGAGAGAACTGATTTTACTCAGGGTAGAGAAGGGAAGAGCAGAGATGTGATAATAGACTTCAGACACGTAGGAGATTTATCGCCTTTTTGTAGCAAAGTAAGGTCTTCACTTGGGAACTGTCAAGGAATTGTAGGCTTAAACTGCAGCAAGAAAGATGGAAGTTCGACAACTTAAAAGCTGTATAACTGAAATTATAGCTAGGACTGGCTGGGGAAAGCATGGAAATCTTTGTTGAAGATTTTTAGGAACAAGTTATTCCCATATATTTTAATAATATTTTTGTCACTATTTCCTAAAGTAGGATGGACTAGGTAAGATTTCTTAAAACTCTGTTTTCTAGAGGTGTTATCTCTATGGATACAAAGCAGCAAATGCCAGTTTGTTCTCTCCATTCCTAACCGTCCAGAAGCAAGCCAGCAAAGTTCAGGAGCCATGAAGAAAAACATCTGGAGAACACTAACAGTGTGGAAGCCAGTCAGCCCAGCTGATATTCTATTAAACCTTGCTGTGCAGCAAAAGCCACGAGACCCGCAGAGAACAGCTGAGGAAACCCAGTCAGAACAGCACAGTGTTTAATTTCTTCTCCCAGCATAAAAACGTCGAGTTCCTCCCCGCTGCCGGAATGCCGGCAGCCAAGCCAACCATCCTGGAGATGGGCTGAACCCAGGACACTGCCACCGCCGCCACCACTGTAAAAAGAACATCTGCTATTCTGAACACACCTTGCTCTCCTCCCAGGTCGCAAACCCAAGTGTAACAGGTCTCCCTCCACTGCTCAGACAAGCTCCTGGGAGCAGAGAACTGAGTTGCAGGGCTTGCAGTAAATCGGTGTTGCGTGGTTTGGTTTGAATAAAGAAGGGTGAACTTAAAAAGGTGAATAATCTTGCCTATCTATCATATCACATCACATATCATATCATGTCATATCTAATTAGAAACCCCTGAACTGTTTCCAAGTGCCTTAGGTTTGTTTTCTTTTCAGACATTCTTAGGATTAGCACAACCTTTGTAAAGATCCTTCTTCTCCCTGTTAGTAGCAACTTTTCTCTCTCAGTTCTAAAATACTATGCTGATAACAAGCTACGGGGTAAAAACCAAATATTTATTAGAAAATCTCCTTTGACAGCAGGCTTTTAAACCGTTTTAAAATATTTTCAGAACTATGCAAGGAGTGTCATCTATGATACTCTTTAAAGCATATTTACTACTGTGATCAACTATAACTAATTCAGCCTTAAAATCCTCCAAAAAGGCAAATATAAATGTTCTTACCTTACAGGTATGAAAGCTGAATGCATGCATGCTGGTAACTGATCAACATGAACACAAATTCTGATCGTGTCTGAAAGACACATCAAGCTTGCTATTCAGCCAAAAAATACCTGAAAAGTTAGAGAGGGAACTAAAGGACAGGATGATAAAACCCTTTCTTATGGAGAAGACTTGGTTTGGCTCCCCTTCACTTGGTGCTGGAGACAGGATAAGGAGGGAAGTGAAGAAAATGGATTTAAGTGTGGGCAGCCAAAACGATTGGCCTTGGAAGCAGAGAGAAGATTCCAAAAGGACAACCTGGTGGGCTGGTATCCAGGAAAGCCTGGAAGATGTTTTGGAGGCTGCAAAGGTTTAAAACTGATTCTGGAACAACAGAAAGGCTCAAATGTTTTCTGGAAATACTGTGAAAAAGGTCAAAGAGGCGTCCCAAATGATGGGCGGAAAGTGTTGCACAGAGAACCAGTATTACTATAGTGCTTTTCCCCGAGGAGGACAGGAGACTGCAGAAGGAACGGGCAACTGGGTCAAGTTAATAATCGTTGATTCAATTTCAGAATATCCCCTGCCCCAAACCTGTAACAGCAGCATCATAAGAAGGTTCACTGATGCAGATGTGTAAATTGAAGCTTGGACAAGTTACGCTGCGGCCATAAAGGCAATCCAAGAGAAGATTAAGAGCAGGGCAGATGTGGTAACCCTTGTAGTATGCTCTAACCGCCATCCTGCTTCATCCCAGCCCCAGTAAATAAAACTGCCATTGTCCTCCTTGAAAGAACCTCACCCAGCATAACTCTGCTGGATACGGGTCTTCATTTGTTGTTTATTTCTCTAGCAGTCAGAAAGCACACGTGGTGAGGCACAAAGGACTTTATTCAGCACATTTTACACACAGGAGGAGCGGTCATATACTTCAAGTGTGTAACTAAGGTGTTTTGAGTCACCTCCTCAGATATGTCCATTTATCATCACTGACTATACAAATATATAGTATTTGAATAAAGAAGGGTGAACTTAAAAAGGTGAATAATCTTGCCTATCTATCATATCACATCACATATCATATCATGTCATATCTAATTAGATATATATATTATATATATATAATTATATATATCTAATTAGATATATATATTATATATATATAATTATATATATATATATATACACACACAGCTATAAAGGGTCCCAGCTTCGGTGCTTTCATTTACACGTAAGTTAGATGCCAGGAGCAGAGTATGTGTAATGGCTTGATTACTGCCTAAGGGGTGAACTTACACAAAAAAGCTGCTTTTCATGGTGCCAGCCATATTACTTTTGACTACCACAGTTTTTCTTACACGAAACTTTACATTATGAATACCAAATCAAGTTTGGCATGGATACCTGAATATGAAAACATGAAAAATGTTTGGGTTTTTTGTTTTCCATTCATGTATTCCACATAATAATTTAAATCAACTATTCTAATGCAAGAACTTATTCTTAATTTACAGTCACTATCAACTTAACTGCATTCAGTGTTAATTAGAAAAAAATACTTCTTCTCACACAAGCATCCCTACCATCCCTGTGCCTCATCTTATTTTCTAACACACATGCACACACTACAATAGAAACAAAAAACCAGGAAAAAGCTTTAGCCTAGTTTACAGAAAAGGAAGAGGGGTTGTTCATTTTTCCTTGTATGTGACAGGTGCCTTCACCCTACAGGGAGGGCTTCTGAACATGTAAACCTGGGCAAATGATCCCAAGGCCAGAAAGTAGAATCTTTGTTATCTGACAGCTTACATTGTTTTTCTCCTGTATGTGCTTCTGATAAATACATTTATTATCAAGAGCAACCATTTTTTAAGGAGTAGAAAGCCTCCACCCCAAGCCCAACTATGACATAAAATCATTACACACAGAAAAGTGTTACTCTGGGGTTTTTTTTGTTTGTTTGTTTGTGGGGGTTTTGTTGTTGTTGTTTTTTTTTTTTCTTTTAAGATGTCTCAGACTGTTACTTGTTTATTAAGGAAAACACAGCAAAATACCCCACAAACTTAATTTTGCCTTACCTAAGGTGATTCACCATGGTTAATGGTAGCAAAATACACGTTTTTGTTACTGAAGTGTGCTGGTATGACTCAGTTACATAGAGGAAGCATGTTGAAGAATAAAGTGCCACCCTGACATGACAGTTTTTCAGATTCAAAAGCACTACAAGGACTTGCACAGAAAAGCTACACCTCCACAAACAAAGCTGTTAAGTCAGCTTACTGGTAAAGATCGTGCCCAGTTAACCAATGCAGTGTAAGAGATATCAGCAAGAATTCAGACTGTTAAACTCCAGTGCTCTTCATGGTCACATTTAGTAACAGCGGGCAGCGTATCAAAAGGATGCTGAAGAAAGCCACTTGGCTTCTAGCAGCCACACAGATAAGAGCCTTGAGGTTAGCACAGAAGACATTAACAGGCCACTTGAGCTACACTTCCCCAGTGGAAAATAGCCAGTGCTTTGCATGGCAGAAACATAATGCAGTCCAGAGAAAGCTCTGAGCTCAAAGCACTCAGAAGCATTTCCACCGAAAGCATCTCTGAAAATATTTGACTCCTGCAAACGGAGGCCAAGAAGCCTCCTGCTGCTGGGCTCCAGCTTGCCATCAGCTCAGCCCTGGCCAGCTGCATTCCACAAAGCCTCGTCACCGCTGGAGAAGGCAGGCCCAAGATTTCAAATGGATGCCAGGAACACGAAAAAAGAAGCCGGGAACAATGGAACGCCCATCTATAAACCGTGCCATTGTCTCAGGTGGCAAAGAGATACAGAACACTGGAATCGACAGAGAACCCTTAAACTCTGAGGGAAGCTATGTGCGGTTTCACCGTGGGAAGCACATTACTGCCAAAGGTTATAAAATGAAATCTGTGACAGAGTAAAGACTCAACAGGGCTCTAACAGCGCCAAGGAGTATTACCTAAGCTCTTAATCATTACATAAGACTGCTTCACTTACAGCATACGTACCCAGCATCACCACGACGGCCAAACACTCCTTGGTTTATCACTGAGCCTCATTCTTTTCAAGCTTAAATGAAGCCTTAAAGGTTTTGCAATGCAAAAGGGCCTAAGTGGTACAGTTACAACATTAAGAACCAAGGTAATGTTATCTTCCTTCCGCACTGTGTACCGGGTCGAATTGTCATCTTCCTATTAAAATGAATTCTGTATCGTAGCAGCGGCAACAAAAAAGTTAAGAAGAAAGAAGACAGAAAGAAGTCTCACAAGTTGAATAACTGCTTCAGCGAAGTACACACCTCTCTGCCTTCAGCACTGTAGGTACTTTCTGCATAGATCTGGTAGAAGTACAGGTGATTATTCAGAATTTGAGAGACAGCGCTAAAATTAGTGGCCTTATATTCTTACCAGTATGCTGTGTTCTTATAGAAGCAAGATTTAATAGGGCTGTATTTGCGATGACTCAGGAGAGAGTGTTCAGGCTGGTTGAGGGTCATAAACCAAACAGGCTAACACTCCAAATACTTGATTTTTTTGCCTAGATTACTGCTATAGGGGGAAAAACAACATAGAAGTTGCTTCTTCTTCCCCTCCAGCAGGAATTTTATTGTCACAAATCAGAATGATAAAATAATTCAAGTTGGAAGCGATTTGTGGAGGTCGTTTAGTCCAACCCCCTACAAAAGCAGGGCTAATTCCAAGCTAAACCGGATTGCCCACGGCACTCTGCAGTTTACTTCAAATTTCTCCAAGAATGGAAATGACACAACCTGTCTGAGCAGCCTGATCTAGCCTTGGTGCGGCCAGTGCTTATTGCCTTTTTTCTTTTTCTGGGCATCTCCTGAAGAACCTGCTTCTGTCTAGTCTGCTCCTGTCCAGAGGTAGCTGAAGAGAGGGATCAGCTTCCCCACAGCCTTGCCTTCTCCACAGTCACAAACCTCAAGTCTCAAAGCCTCACCTCCTCTATCAGGCAGTAAGAAAACTGAAGAAAAGCATCCTGTATGACAGTGAATTCTAGAAGCAGACAGCAAATCAGAATGAACTTGTAATTATGGTAGTAAAGCAAGTACAAAAGTCAAAAAACCCCTGCTTTATGGGAAATCAGCAAACACACTATAATAGCTTTCATAGAATCATGTTTAGAGTTGGAAGAGACCTTAAAGGACGTGTTTAAGAATCATTTAGATGTGGTGTTGGGGGATATGGTGTAGGGGAGAACTTTGTAGAGTAAGGTAGATGGCTGGACTTGATGATCCCAAGGGTCTTTTCCAAACGAAATGATTCTGTGATTCTGTGGACTGCAATGAACTGGTGGAAAAAAAGAACACACACACCTCTGTCGTGGTACTCCTCATAGAATCATGGAATGGTTTGGGTTGGAAGGGACCTTAAAGATCATCTAGTTACAACCCCCCTGCCATAGGCAGGGACACCTCCCACTAGAGCAGGCTGCTCAAAAGCCCCATCCAGCCTGGCCTTGAACACCTGCAGGGATGGGGCATCCACAACTTCTATAGACAACCTGTTCCACTGTCTCACCACTCTCAGAGTAAAGAATTTCTTCCTAATATCTAATTTAAATCTCTCTTTTTCAGTTTAACACCATCACCCTTCATCCTATTGCTACACTCCCTGATAAAAAGTCCCTCTCAAAAACAGGACCACGGAACACTTAAGGAAGGAGCTGTCATTATGCTGTGGTCATTAACAAATTCACTAAACTAATTGCAACCGTTGGCCCTTAAAAAGAAAAAAATACCCTTCTTTTGGAGAGATGAATGGAAATATGAAAAAGTTCATGAAACAGCTTTCTTAAGTTTACTAAATTTGATAACCTGGTAAAACTAATTTTCCTAACAACCATCTAGATTCATGGATTAGACAGAGTTGGAAGGGACCCCTAGAGATCACCTAGTCCAACTCTGCTGCTAAGCGGGGTTGCCCAGAGCACATCACTCAGGACTGCATCCAGGCGGGTCTTGAAAATTTTCAGAGAAGAGGACTCTACAACCTCCCTGGGCAGCCTGTTCCAGCGCTCTGTCACCCTCACTGTGAAGTGTTTCCTCATATTTGAGTGGAATTTCCTATGTTCCAGCTTATGCCCATTCCTCCTCATCCTATCCCTGGAAACCACTGAAAAGAGTCCCGCCCCATCATCCTACAACCCCCCCCCCCCCCCCCCCGGAACTTGTAAACATAGATAAGGTCCCCCCTCAGTCTTCTCTTCTTGAGGCTAAAGAGCCCTAGCTCTCTCAGCCTTTTCTCATAAGGAAGATGCTCCAATTACTTAATCATCTTCATTGCCCTACTCTGCCTGTCCCTCTTGAACTGGGGAGCACAGAACTGGATGCAGTATTCCAGTTGTGGCCTCACCAGTGCAGAGGAGAGAGGGAGAATGACCTCCCTCGACCTGCTGGCCACACTCTTTCCTATGCAGCCCAGGATTCCACTGGACCTCCTGGCAACAAGGGCACATTGCTGGCTCATGGAGAGCCTGCCATCCACCAGGACTCCCAGATCCTTTTCCTTAGTAGTACTTTCCAGAAGATCCATCCCTAACCTATATTGCTGCCTGGGGTTCTTCCTCCCCAGGTGCAGGACCTTACATTTGCCCTTGTTGAAGCTCATTAGATTCTTCTCTGCCCAGCCCTCCAGCCTGTCCAGGTCACACTGGACAGCGGACAGACTGGATGGTGGCACAGCCCTCTGGAGTGTTTGGTAGCAAACTTGCTGAGGATACACTCTGTCCCCTCATCCAGGTCACTGATGAATATGTTGAACAGGACTGGGCTTGGTATTGACCCCTGGGCAACGCCACTGGTTACAGGCCTCCAACTTGACCCTGCTCCATTAATGACAACCCTCCAAGTTCTGTCACACAGCCGGGACTCAATCCACCTGCCCCCTCATCTAGCCCACACTTCCTTAATTTTCTAATGAGGATGTTGGGGGAGACAGTAGATTCCCATTTCCTGTACACTTGGCAATATTTTCTTATTTCTAGGAGGAAACAAACAATAAAAGAGAGTTTATGAAGTCAGTGTGTCCCTGCTGTGTAATATAAGGTGGCAGGAGGCCTAATTAGACAACGTCCAGAGGTCCCCTCAAACCCAGTTTTCTATGATTCTATGAACTATAATACATGACAACTAAAAGTAAGTGTATAAAATGTGATAGTAAGTATGGTTTTTACAAAGCTTATTAAATTCAGAGATGCACAATTACCAAGGTAACTATATCTATTATAGTACATTTAGTCTAAAGATACTACATTGACTCTCCTTGCCCCAAGATTAATTTTCTCCACACTCTCCAGCTTCACATTTCCTCAAATTGTAATGTTTCGTCAAACTTGTAATTTTCTCCTTCTTCAAAACAGAAGGGGACTAATTTCTTATGGGACCTTATTATCACAGAGATTGCCTCTACAGCAGTACCTTGGTACCCATTTGTGTTCTATAAATGTTAAGAAAAATTACATGACATTATCTTATGATGGTCCAATATTCTCTATCAGGGAAGAAACCCTTAAAAATGTGTAAATGAAGGGAAAGATGGACTGAATCTGAAAACAGACACAAGGTATTTACATAGAAAAAAGCTAATATTCTGATAACTGGATGTATGGGAATTAAAACATACTCCAAAAGGCTGAATTAATATTTGAAAATAATTTTTTTCAAAAAGTAAAAATAAAAGCAAAATTAAAGCCAGAGCAAGCCTAGGTTAAAAATTGTGGGCCTTTCTTTTGTACTTTAAAATATCATTTAAAGCTTCCAAGGATTGGAATAAGCACTTCCATACTTATGCTTATAAATCTTAATAACCAAATATATTTCTATGACTTATTATATGCCCTTTGAAGGAGACATTGACATGATTAGCTCCCCTGTGCCAGGAGTTGAGCATCCTCCCCTTTGCCCATGAGCCACATGCAGTTGCTCCATGAACCACAACCACCCACCCACAGATACTACGTGCCATGACAGTGAGAAAGCTACCATGCCACAAACACCTTCATTAAACAGCTGTTTCAGTGTAAGAAAAATAAGGTATAGGTTTGGTTCCTATATATTGATTTTCCTGCCCTTAGGTTGAAAAAAAAGGCTCTTGGGGCATAGCATGCTTACAAGACTAATTATGTCTACTTTAACACTATCTAATACTAGACTTTTCATATATGCCTTTGGGAAGATAATTTTATATTTGAAGCACATTAAGAAGTATTTCATGATCCCAGGTTTGTTTTCTAACTACCTCCAAACCTAGAGCACGATAATAAGGCAGTAACAACCTGAATTAATAAACAGGTGACAGCTGACACAGTTAATTAATATATTACAAGTGCAGTTGAACTAGAATCATGAAACATGTTTAACTTATTTCTTATTATGAGCCAGCAGGTACAATAAAGTTCCCTATTTAAAATTCTTCTATTTCATCATGGACCACAAAAGTCAAAAACTATTTCAGTCAAACCTCAATGGTTAAAACATCTTTTATATTAATATCTTAAATTTATTACCCATTAGTGTTATCTTGATTTCTTTCTGGACTCTTTATATTGCATTTCAGCCTACCAATTTACATTTACATAGATGAGCTGAGGTCACCAGCCAGATCTACTGGCTTTTATGTAAGAGCAATAATAGATGGGGCAGGTATCAAAAAAGACTGCATAGAGAAAGCAAACATATTCTACACAAGTGCAATCTTTGTTTACTTTGTACTATTTACTGTGTGCATATTAATGAAATATTACTCTAAGGATATGGAATATTACAATAAGAATATCCTCAATTCTGAGGACTGCTTTGCTAGGCACACGTCATGGGAATATAAAATAACAGAGGGATGTTTGAAATGGATTCAAGAATGGGCAAATGGATCTTTATGCTTTAAGATCTCCGTTACCTTAAAACATTATTGTATTTATGTGTGCAGAGGCCCTGATTGAACACAACAAATACACAAAATTGATTTAAAACCAAAAGTGCAGAAAACCTCAAAACCAGAACTTATACACACATAATTATGAAAACGAATCATGGGTCTGGTATTATCTCCAATGTAAGTGACACAAAGACAGCAAGAAAATAGATCTTTCCTTTCTTCTGACCTTTAGCTCATAAATCTGGCAATTCTTTCTATGAAATGTAAAGTCTTTTAATCAAAACAAATTTTATTTGTCCAAATTTTAAGTTTCACCTAACTTGATTGTCTTGGTCTAAATCCTTTGAGATAAAAGTAAACCCTATCTTTTTACTACACAGTTTTATCTCCAGACAGCTATCTCAGTTTCCTGTCTTGATTTGCTTAAAGGGCCTCATGAAGGAAGAGTAACATAAAGAAGTGAGAGTTGTTACAAGAGGAATCCACTACCACCACTCATTCAAGTTATTGTTATAGGCAGCAACAGGCATCACCAACTGCAAAGCAAATAAATCAGAAACAATGCTGAATGAGCAAAATTCCTTATTATTTTAAGCCTAACTCTTCCCTGGAATAAAATTTCTCTTTTCCAGTTCAAAAAAAACCAAACACAACACCCCCCCAAAAAACAACCACAGGCTAAAAGTCTAGAACTTAAAATAATTTATTTCCAACTATGTTTCTTTAACTTACTGTACTTTGTATAAATTGAACAATGAAAAAAAAAGTTAATCCATTTCCACTATCTAGTCAGTTATATGTGTCAGATAATACCGTGTTTGTCTTATAAGCAGCAGGCCTAAACTATCAAACAGTATTCAAACAATGTTACCAGAAAGCAACGCAAGAAAAAGTTATCACAACCTGTGCTACACTTTGCTATTTCCTCCACATTATTTTTAATCTTTATTGTTTGCATGTAGCTTCCTTTCCAACTCTTTCCTCCTTTGTACAGTGCATTAGTAATTATGGTGACATGGGCAGATTTCTTATAGCTGAAGACCACAGAGCAGTTCAGTACCTGGATCTAATTTTCTGCAGAAGGAACAGAAAAAAGCAGAGGCAGAAAAAAAAAACAAGAAAAGGAAGTCCTTGCATTTCATTATTTATTCATTCTCTGTGTATGCTTTGTGTGTGTATATACACATGTGTATATATATATATACACACACATATATATGGACAATGTCATCTGAAGTGGAAGACATAACAAGAACATGGAAAAAGATACCTCAACATCTTTGGCAGCAGTCCCAAAAATTGTCCTGAAAGAAGCCAGCAGAAATAAATAATTCCATACCACAAGAGTTATGAAGGCCTAAGGGGGGAAAAAAATCTTGAAAATTTTCAGAGAAAATGAGGATATGGAAAACACAAATTTCTAGGAGAAAAATGAAATGAAACTTTCACACAGACTACTTTCTCTCAGAACGGATGTTGAAATCATTTCTAGCATTTAAAAATATTTTATGAACACTCTCCTTCAGGACGCCTTCTGTTGTTAATATGTACTTCAAATGAGCCACAGATGACTACGAGTTGGACGAGAAGCCATCCAGTTCAACCCTTTTCCCCAAGACAGATTCAACTACATTATGTCATTCCTGACATATTTCTCTTGTCTGTTCTCAATGACTGCCAATGAAGAAACTCAGCAATTTCCCAAAGCCAGCTATTCCAGTGTTTTACAATATTTAGCATTTGAAAGCTTCCCCTATTATCTAACCTACTCTCTCTACTCAAGAAAGCCTCTCATTTCTTGCACCTTCCATCACGGCACTAAAAACACATTATGCCCTTTCTCTTTGCATAGCTCTTAAAACACTGAAGACTTATCTTGTCCCCTCTCATCTTTGTGTTCTTTAGACTAAACAAGTCCATTTCTTCTGATCTTTTCTCCACACTTATCTTCCTGAGTTATCAGATTGCCCTTAGCTGGCTGCTACCCAATTATGCACATTGCTCTGGGAGAGCGATGCCCAAGTTTGGGCACAAAGGCTCCAGCTGTAGAGCAGAAGGGCTGCTTCTCCTATCTACTAGGCTCCCCTGTTTATACAAACTGGTATGATGTTTGCCTTTTCGGTAACAGCATGACATTGCTGACTTCATATTCAGCGCATGATTCACTACAATTCCAGCTACTTTTCTAAAGAAATGCTGTTGTTGACCATCCTCTGCTTGCAAAGTTATTCTTGCTCCAGCACAGCATCTTCTACTTATCACTGCTGACTTTAGTTCTGTTTTTTTTTTCTCATTATTTTTCTAATTTGTCAGGGTGATTTTCAATATCACTACAGTCCCTTAACGCTGGCAGTCTCTCCAATTTTAGTGGCATATTTAATCAGAACATTTTATTTCATCATCTTAATGGAAACACTGATCAGAATTAAACTCAGATCATTGACTGCCAAGACTTTTTACTTCAGAGCAGATAAAGTATCAGACCATCTCTTGATACTTCAGGCTGATATTCTGCAGTCCTTCATATTTTGCTAACTACAAAATAGGGAATACATATAATGGGAGTGTTACATACATCTCCCAGTATTCCCATCAAGTCTCTGAGACCCTTTGTTTCAGCTCAGGGTGCAGAAGATAACTTCCCAGTCACACACCATTGTCCTGGATCCTTCTCAGAGCAACCAAACTGCTTAAACTACAGTTTGGAGTGTTAAGCACCCAGGGGGCAGGGAAGGAGCAGGCTCAGCAAGAAGTCTGAGCCCCCAGAACACAGTATTTCTGTTTGCTTGCAAGTCAGCTGCACTGCTTTAAATTCAAAATACTTTAACTTTCCTCTAGTCTACCTCTGATTGTCAAAATAACTCTTACTTTGCTGAGACACTGTCACTTTTAATGGTGAACTATGTATTGCTACACAGGGATGCCAACAAGAGAATACATGCTAACTAGATAGATACAGCTGTATATATTTATACATGTGTAATATTTTCATAATTAGATAGATATAATTTTTTATATTAAAAGAACACTTTGATTATGCTTGCTGATTATACAATCTGTTTCTGTCTGTCTGCTTTGGATGAGGAAATTCTCATTACTTCATTTTATCCCAAGGAAAAAACCAAAACCATTTTTTTCCCCAGACCTTTACCATTTCTCAACATCTTCAATCTCCACATTCCATCCATCACACAAAGCTCATTCTTGAGATTAGCACTGGGCTTCCACAATTCATAAGCATTCTCTGTACAAGGGAGTTCAGATTCCTGAGTAGTCTGTAACTCCTCGCTGCACACCAGTTTCTACAAACAGAGAAACCTACTCTTGCGTAGGAACATTCCCACAGCCCAAAGGGATTCCCAAGCACATAATGGTCCTAATTCTGATGGTCAGAAGAAAAATGGGAGCCCTGAAGATGAAGCAGGCGTCCACTGCCTACATAGCAACAAAAATATTTATGGTATATTATGCCTAGATTTCTTCTTTTCTAATCAGTCAGTCTTATTTCTCAAATTCCTTTGCTATATTAAGTATTGCTCCAGCAAATACAAATACATTGCATAATACCCTCTATAGAATTGGGTCAGCTATCCCAACAGATGTTCATCTAAGCTTACAGTCTTTTTGTCTCACCAGCTCAAAGGAATACTCCTTTTGGTCATAACCTTTCAAAATTTCTTAAAAAACTCTGGGAAACTGTCCACACACTGACTATACTTCAATAATTCTTCATTTAAAAAGGAGATGACTATTCATGATAAAAAAAAGCAACAAATTATCTAAACAAGCAATACCACATGTGACTGTAACAAATCAATCTTGCACTCAATCAACTCTTGTACACGCACATACAGAAAACTTCACACACAAATAATCTTAGATTTTCTTAGCACATGATGTGACCTGTATTGTTCCATAAATCAAGAGCATCTTACGCTGCACTGCCAAACTGCTCTACAAGATTATTGATGCAATGAAAAATCAAGGCCATTAAGCACCCAGATACAAGAACTAACTCAATAAGTGCTTGGGCAACCGGCTGCTGGGCGCCAGCTGAGTACCCCTGTGTGTTCTTAACCCTATTTCCTAGGGGGGAGAACTTGAAGACTTGAAGTCTGAGATTTTATTTTTTTTTAAATCTTCTTCTATGTAAATTACAAAAAAAAAAAAAACACAATAGAAGAGTGTTTACTGCACACATGCAAATGTATTCTCACCTAACTTAGAGCCTGTGTAGGACAGGTTTCGCCTCAGCACTAGCTTAAAGCTAGGTATTCTGAGCTAGTCTACCAAAATTAATCAGTTTATTAAGACATGCCTATTGCTTTCAAGAAGACAACACAAAAGTACTATATCACACAAAGCAATTGTTTTGGAGAACGACTTACACTCCATCACATCCTCTAGGAGAGAAAAAAAAACAGACACAAAGCCCGAACAAACCAACAGTCTTTCTATAAATTATCAGTAGGTCAACAACCTCTTGAGTATATTCAGGCCACTAGCCTGCTCTAATCAGCACAAGCAACACCAGGGATGGATTTCAAAAACCCAACAATTATCAAATTTTCAATCCAGCTGTATGAGCCCTCACTGAGCCACATCCCCAGAACCCCGTCCCTTACCTCCCAGCAGACAGAGCACATCACACGTAACACTGAGCCCACTGGCTCACCCTTTTCCTTCCCCATTTCCAAGATTCGGCTCAGCTGCAGCCCCCTTCCCACACCCATAAATAAAGCCCCAAATCAAAAAAGCTCTGGAAACCAGTCTTACTATTAGCCTAAAACCTATTTCTTTTGATGGTAATAGTGGAGAAAGAGCTAAGGCTGGTAGAAAGCAAGGAAATAAATTAGGCTAAAGCCTCAAGCCTTGAAGCTTTAGAGAGAAAGTAAACAGGGGAAAGCAGGAGGTTAGAAGAACAGACTCACCAGCTGCTATGCTGTGGTGTGGTATGAAGGGGAAAAAAAGAGCTAATTCTACCTTTTCAACATGTTACCTCCAACCAACTTCCCCGTGCTCATTCACTGGCACAGGTTGCTTACCAAAAGAAGGGTCTCTTTACTTGCACGAGCCTTAAAGGGACTGCCTGGAGACCTACAAAGAATTTGGAGCATTCCAACTCTCTTTGCCTTAAGTCTAACTTCCACTTAGCCAAGTGAGTCAGTGCTCCCCAATGAGTCTGGTTTACATAAGTCCCTCTGTGTTTTGTAGATCTATCAGGTCATGGTTGGAACAAGTTAGGCATGGAGCATCCAGGTCACCTTTCAGTGGACAAGCAGGCTTTTGGCCTGGAAGGAACTAATTTTGGAATTCAAGAAATACCACTGCTTCTCCTGGATCAGAAGTTTCTGAGTCCTGGCACTTTAATTAAGGTGCCTCCACTAAGAAAGCATTAAAAGTAGTTATCACTAGCATTTATCTTCAGCCAATATGGATAATAGTAACCTCTGAATCTGCCTCATTAATACTCTCCCCAAGCCTATTAACCCCTCACCGTTTCCTCCCTAATTTCTCAGTCATGCGAGGCAGTTGGTTCTCTCCGCTGCTCCTTGTTCCCAAAGTAGAACAACATGAAAAAAAACATTCTAAGGGTTTTAGACCAGCAGACTAAGAAAATAAAAACGAAGCATAAGCAAATTTCTTTTTTCCTATGAAAGGTTCCAAAACCAAAGTAGGCAGATTTGCAGAACCATTTCCGCCTGAGGAGCTGATGAAAAGAGCAGGGTTCCACAGAACATGCCTACCTTTTACTATTAGTATGTATTTACATGCAAACTGCTCTGCATTTAATAAAGGATTAAAACAGTCAAAGGGAGTTACTGTTATTCCTTCCTTCACTCTTATGTTTTATTGTGGTTAGACAACCTCTGAGAGCCAACGCAGCACCCTGGTTCTCCTGGAATCCCATCGTCCTGTTCCTCTGGCCGCTGCGTGAGTCACTGCCGTGCAGCGTGACATTCTCTTTGCAAAGCACTGGTTCCCAAACCACCGTCCTCAGGAAGCTGGCTGGCCTACATGTTGCTGGCCCAGGTCCTTCCTTCCAACTGCTGCACAGCTTTAAAGACAACCAAGACGCGTTAAACTCTACCCTGACGCACGTTTCCCTCCTGAGCCGTTCCTTTTAGTTGCCGCGGGGCAACCATGTTCTTGTGAATGAGTGAGTAGGTGTCTCCAAATAACTCCTCTTCTTTGGCACGCTCCACATAAAGAAAAAAATAAAAAACCCACTCACGTGAGGAAGTCTTGCTGTAGATAACGTGTCAGGTCTCCATGAAAATCTCCCTGGTCCAGCAACTAGTCTGAGAACTAGGCCGAGACCAGGAATTACCTCCAGCTCTACCATATGGAGATGCAAGACACCAGGCCAGTTGCTTGTTTTATTTAAACATGTGTTTCTTTTACCAGCAATATTAACATTGCCTTGTTCCTGTTTATACTGAAGGAAAGGAGAAAATAAACTAAGTAACTTTTTTTCCTCTCGTTTTGTTTTCGCTCTTTTAAGAGTTCTCTGTTCCTGTCAAAGTGAGTTAAGCTAAACAGAAACAAGGTGGTTTTGTTCCAGAGTAAATGTGGCCACACTTGGAGTAACTTGGGAACCGTTCCTACAGTTCAAATCCATACCCCTCCCCAGCTTAATCCTTATTAACCTTCACATGTGAGAAAGCCCATAGGTTGGGTAATTGGTTAATTACTTAATAGAACACAATAAAACACAATTTATCATGCACAGCAATAGCAACCCACTGCTGTCACCACTTTGGCGAGGCACCTATTTCAGTGGCATAAAAGTTTCTAATCGCTTGCAAAGCGGCCATTGCATCGTGCCAAGAGCGATGCTGCAGCTCGGGGGTTCCTGACCGAGAGAGAGCCTGGGTTCCCTGCACCCGTCCCCGTGTGACACGCTGGGAAACGATCTCATAAACTCCATATAACCCTCGGCGAGGACTCGCATTGAGGCAAGGGTCAGAGAGACCCGTGATCCAACGTGCCGGCTGCAACGAGTGCTCGGGAGAAAACGCAACGCTCCCGGTTCCCCAACACCGGTTCCTCCTGGAAGCCACTCCGCAATGGCAGGGAACCTGAGCAGATCGCTGCCCGGTAACAGAGCACTACTTGACAACTCGCACGTATGTTACCACTGCAGTAAATGTAAACCTCCTACAGCCCCCCGCAGGGGTACCTCGCGCTGCCGAACCCTTACTGGCTCGCCCAGCACCAGGTTTAGTTTTGCTATTTCAAACGTATTAGGAAGTCTGTTTTGTTCAAGGTTGTTAAGTGCAGCAGAAAGGCTACAGGCTGGGGCAGAGCTGCAGGCAGCCAAGCCCGAGCTCCTTTCGGCAGAGTTTAAGCCGGTGAGGGGAACGACGAAGTAGCAGTAAACTTACTTTCCAGTGATAAACTGGCTTCTGGACGGTGTGCACATAGGCTGAACATAATAGTTCTCCAGTTTAACCCCTTCAGCAGCTAGCTTGTCCAGAGTGGGTGTCCTGATCTCCGATCCGTGGTACCCTACGTCTCGGAATCCCTGATCGTCAGCCAGGATGAAGACGATGTGAGGCTGCGAGCCGGGGTCGCCGGCCCCCGGCCCCTCTCCCAGCCCGCTCCTCGTCGCCTCCGTCTCCCCGGGGCCGAGCCGGAGGCTGTCCCAGGACAGGTAGCCGTAGGTCAGGAGGCTGAGGACCGAGAGCCCGGCCAGCAGCCCCAGGGCCAGCATCTTCCCGGGGCCGAGGCGGCGAGGCCAGCTGCGCCCACCGCCGGCCATCCGCCCGGGCTGCGGCACCGAGGGGAAAAAGAATAATAAAAAGAAAACGCACCGAAAAAGAAACCCCCGACAAACCGAGAGAGTCTCCGGGGCGGGGGCCGTCAGGGGTCCCGCCGGGCGGGGGAGCGGCGAGCAGCCCGGCTCACGGTAGCCACCGCCAACTTCCAACAACTCCGGCGGCGGCGGCGGCAGAGGCCCGCGGCCGGTCCCGGTGCCGAGCGGGCGAGCAGGGCCCCGCCGGGGCTCACGGCATCCCCGGGGCCGGTGCCCATGGCGGGGCGAGTCCAGGGGCGACCCGGACCGGGCCGGGCCGCCTCCCCCCCGCCCGCTCCTCCCGCCCCCTCCGGCGCTGCCGGGCCGCTCCCGCCCCGGCCCCGGCCCCATCCCCGCCCCTCCGGCTCCCGGAGCCCGGCTCCCCCTCTGCAAACTCATCTCCTTCCCCCCCCCGGCAACTTCTTCCTCGCTTTCTTCTTCCCATCCCTCCCCTCCCCGTCCTCGCCCGCCCCCCGCTCGGATGTC
>JAOQGH010000032.1:3669820-3733702 GCA_025769975.1 Gallinago jamesoni
AAGGGCAGCCCCTCTGGCGAGTTCCACCTCTCCTTCCCAAAGCTAGGTGGTCGTTTTTCCGTCCTCCCACTCTTCCCACCCCCCCCGCGAAATATTGATTGTTTTTAAGTGTTTTCTGAAATCGCCGCAAACATCTGGAAGGTATGAACGTACCGGATTTGTTTTCAGCCACAAACCAGTCCCGAAGCCCAAATCCTCCAATTCTGGTCAGGCTGTGGCAAATGGGAGGAATGCGCCTTTTCAAAGTCCTATCATTTTTGAAAATTTGGATTAAAGTATGAAATGTGCTGCAGTTGCAAAATACAACTTCACCCCAGTCCTGAAAGACACTGAAGCAAGCAGAAACTTAACATTCATGTGTGATGAGGCTAAACTGCAGTAAAGGTGCAGGTTTGACCTGTCTAACATGAGTCATCATGACAGGAACAACTTTTAGACAAACTAGATTTTATAAAGCATTAACTCTTAAACAGCTGCTGGGATGAAATCCCAGCTCCGTCTGGGACCTGGGAACAGACAGGCTGGCTGGTATCCCTCCCACAGGAACACTTCCATCTCTCTCTCTTAAAATCTGATGGATTCTAGTACTGAAAGTTCAATATACACCTAAGAGTTCCCTCTGCTCCCCATGGCTTGAGTAATACCGCCTCGAAACAACCTTCTGTAGAATGCAAGAATATTTTTGGATGGGGAGGGAGCATGGAGCACAACTACTGGAGCAGCTTATCTAACGAAAACTTCCTAACTTTATTATTGTGTCAGAGGAGACGGGGAGGCACGACAGTCAATTTAATGGTTCCCAGAGTTAATATTTTTCTCCCAGGTACACCTTCCTTCTCCTTCAAAGAACCTTCCACGCACTAAATGAATAGAGCAGACATGAAGCAGCTCCTTGACTGATATCTATAGAGTGCATATTAGATATCAAATGTTGGCTTACACACTTAAATTACCTTCAGTAACATTGCCTAATGCAAGTGTCTGGATTTTGTCTGCCTAGATGTCTGCACAAATGTCATTCAGTTTGTAACAGCACTTGCTGTCCTTCTTCTAGAGAGAAAAATATAAAGTCACGCTGTCTTCAGGGAACTTTAATTTGGGTCGAATCTAACTGATTTTGTGCAACCTAAGGTGAACAGAAAAGTCCCCGCTCTAAAATTGCCACTGATAAAAGAGCTATTCAGAAATAACTAAGTGTTGTGCTGAAGTTTACAATGCTGCAGCAGGGAGAACATGGAAGTAAAAGTGGATTTAGTGATTTTTATGTGCTACCCTAAGGGCTTGTCCACACTGGAAAGTGCTATTGATAAAATTACATCTGCATTGTAAAACCTACAGAGTTTAACTCCTGAGGTAGAACACCTTCTTCTGAAATCAGAGAAACTTCACAGCATGTTAACTCAAGCTCTTAAAAAACACCCAAACAAACAAACAAAAAAACACCCCCAAAAGAAAAAAAAAAACCGAACCTTCCAAAACCTTACACTGAAGAAACCCTTAATTTTTCATCTACTGAAATGCCATTCCCTTTAAAAGAATTTCCTACTCAATTTTTTTACTCCTGCTTTTTCCCAACATTTACAAGACCAAAAGAATGTATATAGAAACCTAAAACTATAAATAGTAAAACGCAAATTGGATTAGTAATGCTATTTTGCCTTTAATCCATCTACTGCAAAATGGCAAACAAAATATGATATCCTTTTAATATAAACTGTAATAGCACAATGGACCCAGACAAACATTAGAGCATCATGTGAAATATCTGTTCAAACATATACGTATTTTCTAGTGGTTAAATATATTTCTAATTAATTGTTTTGTTTGTTTGCTTTAAATATACCAAACAGCAGCTATCACAGTACACTTACAATACAATCCACACATTATGATATCCAGATATAGTTTTCTGTAACTTGCCATACATGGTTTTGCTTTTATAATCCAAATATTTCCAACACATTCAAAACATTCCGATTGCCAGAAGGCTGACTAAAGGGAATCATTCCAGAGTATAACAAGCACATCACCAATGCTGGTGAGCAGAGCTAAAGAATCATCTAAAAGAGAGTTTGGAATTAAGATTGTTTGAATAGTAGAAGAAAAAAGAATTATCTATCATTACACAGATGCAACAGAGATTCTCTCCCTAAGAGCACAGCCATTAGAGAGCAGGAGATCACTGCGTTCGATTTCCAGTGCTGCCTTCTGCAAGTGCCCCATTAGCCACACCAATCCTGCTGGTCACCGCCTTATTTATTTCACTTTTTATTTTATTTTATCCTTTTTTTTTTTTCCACTTTTGTAAAAACAAAAGCTGGCTTATGCCAGCAAAATACTCTGCTGACCTACAAGTAAAGAGGCCTCGGAAGATAACGTGCTATTAATATTCCACTTAAGAAAATATTTGCAGACACTCAGAGTTTATACAGCCCATTCAGGATACCTGGTGAAAGGAACAGAAGAGTTGTAAAAGCTGGAGGAAGGGCTTTTCCCTTGGGGAAAAAAAAATACAGAACATTCATAGGTATTTAAAGTTGAGTGTGGTGAATACATTAATTCAAATATACAGTAGTTAAAATTGAATTTATTATATCATTAGGAAATGATATATTTTTAGTACTTGTTATGCAGTCTCTGCGTGTATTAAGACCATAAAATTAACTCAATCAGACACGTGCGGAGAGGATGACTTTAGCTGAAGGCTCATCTGCAGTTATCTTCGGCCAAGGCAGGGGCTGTTAAATATGCCCTTTTCTAGTTATTTCAGTTATTTCATGTCTGACCTTTCTGTTTCTGAGACATATGTATTTGACACACAAATATAAACCCGAGAAGATAGCAGCTTTATAAAGTTCAGTGCAGCTGAAAAATTTAAGGAAACTGTTCCTTCAAAAAAAAAATTAAAGGAGATTGTTCCTTCCAAGCCAATCATGACAGAATCAGTGCTGGCACAGACAGCAAAGAATGAGTCTGGTTGAAGGAGTTTCTGTCCCAAGACAGGGCTCTGAGGAATGGTCCTGGGAGGTTTGACTGATGGATGTCTCTATGTCATGAGAATGGGATTCCCTCCACGCTACCAAGCCACTCCCTGCTGGGCTGGGTGAGGTTCAGGAAACAGGGACTCTAAAGGGATTTATTTTTTTTGGGGGTGGGGGGGGGAGGGGAAGCTGTTTTAAACAAGAGAAGCAGAAATAATAATAATAAATGAGGTCTTGAGAAGACAGCTTGTCAGAAAAAATAGATTCAAGTGCTAAAACTCCTTTGATAATTTTATAACTGTTTTAACACTTCAGTCTTAGAAAGGTAATTCTTGCTAGTTGGAGACTACATGTTTCTTCTTACCTTCGGTAACAAGCAAGGTCGCAATTTGGGATGTGCATTCCAGTGCTCTTCCTGGTTATGCCTCAGGCCAGAAAACTTTAGAACAGCTTTTTGAACTGTTATTTTCAGCTTAATAGCTACAACCATTGTAAGTGCAGAGTCGTCTTTGGCCTACACACAGTCAATAGTCTTCATATTTCCAAGAGCAGGAAATGTAATTAGGTATTTTCTTTTTGCCCTGGTTAATTTTTGCACACCCCTGTCCTCAATGTACCTTCCTAGCGGGGAAGGAGAAAAAGCAGGACTTCCCTGCATTCTGCTTCCCAGGTGGGTGCTGGGCTTTTGCCATCCAGGCATCACTGGAAACAGCGTATTAGAAACATGAATAAAAATCCAGTGAGTCACAGGACTTACATCAGTCCCTTCGCCTTCATTGGTGGACCCTGGTAATTAATTTACAGATGTGCTACTTGTGAATTATCAGATTCCACCCATGGCTCACTCCCTGGTTTGTGATGACATATCCAGAACTTTGCTGTTAACTTATTCTATATTTAACACAGATTTTCCTCGGTTCCCTGCCGTATTCCTAGGCAAAGCTCCAGATTCTGACCTCAGCTGCCTGCAGTGATGCAAACGTGCAGTCGCTCAACTGATGCCGATAAAGTCACTCTGGAAATGTAGGACTTGCCCTTAGATACACCTCTCATGTCGGTCCCTGTAATGACTGAAGCAACGCAGCTTTAGAGCTGGTGATGGCCTCCCGTTCCCCAGTTACGGAGCGTTTGTGATCCCAAATGGAACAGAACTAAGCCTTTATATTTGTACAGTCCTACTGAAACAAATGCTTCCGGATGAGAAAGAAACCTGAAGAAAGGGGGACATTTCAGTAGCAGATGCCAGGGAATGTCCTTACTGAACAAAGGGTCACACAGTTCCCAGTGACGTTAGAGATGATAGAACCCCTCTCAACATGAAGTGGCTACGCTGCTACGTGGTAGTTGGATTTACTGACCAATTATGAAGCCAAGGAGCTGCATTTGCTGTGTTTACACCATCTATTCACAGCTAGGGCTTCTCAGGTGTAATTTCAAAAGAGAATTTTGCTGCCCCAAGGATGAAGATAAAATAATTTATTTTGCATGCTTAGTGGAGCAGCTCGTTACACGTTCCTGATCCCCACTGCAGGCACCGCTCAGGACTGAGAAGCGAGCCAGCTTTACAGACCCCACTCGGTGGCCTGTCACAGCCGTGCCTGGGCTTGGCCACAGATCCTCATCCCTGATATGGCATCAAGACGTGTAAATCCACATGTAAATCCTTGGACAGAGAGACTCTTTGGTTTACACCCACTGCTGGTGGGTTTCTGCCACAACAACGCTAGTTCTCTGCTAAGGCCTCAGATACAAACGTAGACACAAAATCTCCTTTTATTTTTTTTTTAAGTTTTTAACACTCCACCCTGGATGTTGTGAGTCAGGGCCGTGGATGTTTTTCTGGTTTTACTGAGTTTGTGAAGAGCCAAATAATCTGTATAGGTTACAGTGCACATCTAGAGGCTGCCATTGCCATCAGCATGTTCCTGCTTTGAAGCTTTGGCACGCTATTGTTAAAATCTCTTTTCAGAGAGCAGCTGTAATCCCCAACATGGTTTCCTTGCCACAAACACTACAGCAGGAACAGTCTCATTTGTTCCTAGACTGTGGGTTTTTACACACAAGGTCACCTGTCTCGTTTAAAACTTGTCTTAATATTAGTGCAGTCAAAAAGGCCAGAGCAAGAGAACTTGTGCAAAGCATGACCTTATAATGCAACATAAATCTAGAAAATTTAAACAGGATCGATCTTTGCAGAATAACTAAAGTTTTTCAGTGGAAGAGAAATTTTTGTAAAGAAAAAAAGCTTTTCTAGTTTATGAGGGATAATACTGCAGCCTCTGTTAGTGTTTTACCAACTGCTTGTCGTTCCCAGAACAGGACTTTTTTCCAGACAGCAGTAAAGCTGAAAATACAGATCAGTCAAAAGGGTACAACTGTAGCAAAATATAATTCTAAGTATTGCTTTTGGCCTCGTGAAGTATCTGATGTCAAGGTCACGGGTGCACAGCTGCAACAAAGCTGTCCCTTTCCAATGCAAGCTTTAAGGGGGAGGGATGCTTTTAACTTGGAATTGTGCAAGGTCTTCAGAAGGAAGAATGCTAATGAAGTGCTTGTAACGCTCAGGATGTTTTAAATACTTGTTAAATACTAGAAATGGCATTTGGATGACTCACTGCTATACCAAATGCAAGCTCCGGGTCATGCATGTAGAACTTTCCACATTGTAATGTCAGAGATTATTTTGGTAATAAGTTTTAATTATACCTCATAATGATTGGCAATTAAACCAAATCTAAATAAATTTTCTGAAGGACCCATAGTTCAACAGCTGTGTGTGACCAAAAGGGAGATTACAACATAATTATAACGAGCACTTACAAATATGCTTGCATACACTAAGTGCTTGTTATAGTTACTGTCCCGTGCTCACCTGGAGGGCAATGGGAAAGAATTTTCACAAATATGTCTATCACAGTCTTCATTATTCATTTTCATAGTCTAATGTTACACTTCTGTCAGTGGTTCTCCTTAGTTCTTTTAGAAATAGAGCCAAGAATGGTATCATCCTTTCAGAAGTGTTTAAAAACGGCGACAAATATTCTGGCACCAGCTACATCTACTTTGATATTTATAGTTTTGTCTTGCCCCCTAAATGTTTTAATGATTGCTGGCCTCTTAGGAATCTACAAACTTTTCAAGCTATGCAACTGTTGGAACTTCTGATAAAGAAGATATTGGCTTCAGTGTCTCTAGAAATTTTCTTTTTCTGTGAGGAATGGCCATGAATTGTGATGAGTTTATATTCAGAGAATCACTGAATTGTTTTGGATGGAGGAGACCTTTAAGATCATCAAGTCCAATGGTTAACCTAACGCTGCCAATTACCACTAAACCATGTCCCTTGACGTGCAATTTGCTGCAATTTCTGACTTTCTAGGTGCACACTAGTGCAATGTGTTTTCTTCTGTTGCTCCTTTATACTAGGAAGACCCATGCAGGTTGAACTCACCAAATTGTTTTATTCACACAGGGCTAATATAACATTGTGCCATTTGTTTCTTAGAGAGCCCTCCTTCTTTTCTCCAGCTTCATCTCTACCACCTTTGATAGACCCGCTGAACAGGAGATGACATTTATGGCCCTATGGAAGTAGGCCCTGTCCCACCCATTGCCACCACGGGAACATCTCTACCCACTTTCCTTCCCTCCTCTACCCGGCTGCCGGTATTAGTTGACGACACTCTTTCCCTCTTTCACATTTAATTCCAAATTACCAACCAGTCAAAAAAGTTCCAGGAGGGGCATGCACAAATGGAATTTTAATGGTTCCTCCTACATTTGCCAAAGAGAAGGAACACAATTTGGTTTGTGTTGCCACAGCCTGGGAAAGCGAACGGGAGAATGCGTCCCCAGAATGGGACGAATCAGCAGCTGCAATGGTTTAGCCCAACTGGATCAGGGCAGCGGCCGTGGAAACAGTATTTTACAGATGTAGCTTTTAAAGTTTCATAAATGAAGCAATATGACAGGATTGCTCAGCTGAGTTCTAATATTCAAGCAAAGCTTATAAACAAATTTATAAATAGAAAACTCTTGGGCATCTGTTACAGATCGCCTATTGGACAAGGAGACTTAAAGCTGAAGATGAACATATTTAAGTTTTATTTCTCTTATGCCTTAACCCTCCCACTATCCCTACATCATTATCCTTCTTATGCCCTCCCTCCTCCCCCACCACCACACCCCCCCTGAGCATTTCTAATAAAAATTTGATTGAATCTAATAGTGCTGTACACACAAAAGCCCCAGTGCAGGACAATTTGTCCAGCGTTGACATTGTATTTGGTGACAAATTGAAACAATTGTGCCTGAACTGAAACATCTGCTGTTAGAAAATTATTTCAGTGTCACTGAGGAAGCATGGATTCTTAAAAACTAATCAGTCAGTCAAACAAAAAACCAATGTATGATTGGGGAGACTCAAGATTTGCAAATAAATGTTTCAGGAAATATTCACTGCTTACTTGACAGTGGTTGCAGAATGCAGTTTTATTCCAAGAAACGTAACGTACTAATTGGCACAGGTAAAAAGATAGTAGTCATTAACAGAGATGGCATAGGGCTGTCTAGCATAGGGCAAAGCCATATCTAGTGGTCTGACAAGGTCTGACAATAGGTATGCAGATGTCTCAGGAGACCCTGAGGGACTGTGTAACAGCACAAGGAACTCAAAATATTGTTATTAAGTATAGGTCCGTACGTCTGCACTTCATCAGGTTTTGAGGTTTTTTTGTTTGTTTTACTTTGTGGGTTTTTTTTGTTTGGGGGTTGGTTTTTTTTTGCTATTGGTTTCTCGGCTGTGAAAAAACAAATGTGGAAAATGACATTTAAAATATCCAGTTGGAACCATTAGAGTTGTGGTGTGCCTCATTTTGTACTATATAGACTATTTAAAACAGAGTAGCTGTGTTGATTTGCATTGATTCTAGGCTAATACTGGAAAATACTAAGCAGCAGATGGAAGCACAAGCAGTTGCCTGTGTTTACATTCCCTTTGTGCTAAGAGAATATACTGCCAACCTGCAGTATATTCAGTATTCAGTATTACATGCCATACCTGCATGGAATGTAAGTATGCCATTTTCAAAAGCTTGTCTTTTCTTTAGATGTGTACTCTCACAACTATCATTCTTCACACCAGTCTGAAATCCCCTGCCTTCCTCTTCCATAATACTGATCATACTCTTGCTTATCGGGTTGTGTTTTTTTTTTTTGCTCTGGCAATCACTCTGCAGACGAACAGACTGGTTCTTTGCTTTCTGGGAAAATCTCTTAAAGGTTCTGAGTCAATTTTGTATGTAAGAAATAATTAATTTTTTTTCAAATTAGTGCACCTGCTTCCATACTGATGATAGAGTGAGCACGTATGGGCCAGTGTCTGCTGAACGATGCTTGAGATGAGTTTTTATTTTATCTACATGGAAGATCAAGCAAAACATTCTCAGAAAGTAGGCTAAATAAGTGTGATGGAACAGTTACTGGGCTCTTGCTCCCAGGATGTGTTGCTCACATGAGCAGTCCTGGACCAACTGCTTCCTTTCATATACTTCTCAGTTCTTTCATTGCAATGCTCTCTCTTTGTAACTTCATCCCAGGACGCTTGCCTGACCTGGTTCAGCATTTGAACTGGTCGACATACAGCATCTGCTTGGCTTTTTTCCCCAATCCTCCCATGAGGCTGAAAACCCACTACCTATCTTTCTTGTAACTATACACTGACCGTGTATAGTGCATGGGTACATGGTATGGCTGGAGATACGTATGTTACACACAAACTTCATTAAAGTTTCTGTGCAGATAGAGCCTTGCGAGCCCCCAGTTTACAGCCCACTGGAAAGCGACTCCTTGGTGGACAGGAGTTACTGTTTTATTAACCTCTGATCTTGTGTTGCTATGTCTATTGCTTGTTATGAATAATGGGTTGCATGTACCTTTTTTGATGCAGGCACTTTTTTTCCTATGATCTGGGCTGAAAGTATCAATTCTCCAGAATTAATATAGCAGCTACACATATAGGTGACATTTAACCATTTTTACATTAATTCAGACCCAAGTCTGGACACCTTTTTAAACCCCTCCCCCCATTGCAACACTGAAAATATTTACAGTACCCAGCAGAAGTACTGTATATTTTGTGTCATAGAGCATCAGGTAAAAGGACAATTAGTTTGGCAGAAAATAAGTGTTGCTTAGGAACTAAAAAGTATCAAAGAAAAAAAAAGCATTCATCACATTATACTGCAAAAGTTGGCCAGAATGAAATTCAATGTAGCACTGTATCATGCAGAAACGTAAAATCTGTAGGCAACAGCGTGTTCTGAGCACTAGGACAACCAAAAATTGCTGATTAAGTTCAATTAGTAATTAAAAAGCGTAAAACGTGACCTCTTGGATTCTACAGAGGGCAATAAGTTCCAGCTGAAATGCTGTGTAAGAGCGTGTCATGCAAATTAAAGCCTCAAGGCCCTACTGCAGTGTAAGTAATAACAATGAGCTTGAATTTTGCAGGTAGGGGGTTTCTATCATTTCCTCTGGGAATTCACGAGCGATCTGAAAGCCAGCAACAGCTCTGTGTGTTAGCTAGGATTTCAGCTGGGTCTGGAGGGTTGCCAGAATTTCTGAAAACATACCATCCCCCTGATTTCCCAAACTGAAAGCATAATAAATTAAGAATTTTCTGAGAGCCGTTTATAGCGTTCTGCTTTGGTACTAGCACACATATCGCTGCCTGGATTAATTAACTACAACCCCAGCATCGTCCCAGGCTCACGGGTGAAGAAGCCCCGTCGATTCTCTCTTCCAAGCAGCGACAGCCCGCTCTCCAAATTCCTGCCAAGCATGTTTAATGGCTCGCATCAGGCTGTCTTTTCAATCACACGCAAGCCTTTTGAAACATCTCCACAAGAAACCAAACACTGTGGGGAAAGAGGAAACTTAAATCCTATTTCAGGAAGACCACTGAAAGAAAGCTTTCCTTTACTATAGAGGTTCCTCAGCATGGCCTGTTATCTTGCCCTCTAACCTCAGTGCAGATCAGTTCTTATCTATTCTCATTAATTGCTCGTTCCTTCACCCTCTTTCCAAGCAAGCAGCATTGTACAGGACTCATTTATACCCTGCCCCGCTCCTGTGAGAGGGCTTCAGACAGACACAGTCCCGCAATAAAATCAAGTTTCTCTCCCAGGTGGGTTAGCGTTTCCTCCACCACAGATAGGGAGTAATTGAAATGAAAACCTCATGTCTCCTTGCTTTCCCCTTTGGGATGAATTACCCACGCAGACGCTTCATTGCCAGCCCTCTACTACTGACAGTGTCATTAAGCTTAGCTCCACCAGGGACAAATCTTGTTAGACACTGAACAGTAATACTTTTATGCTACCTAATGAGTTTTGCGGTGTTGCACGTTACGTAGTGAGGCAAATACCTATCCTGTGCAGAAAAAGTAATGGGCAGAGCCTTCAAAGCATCCATTCTTAAAAGTCCGTATGTGTTTCTATAGAGCAACCATTTCCTTTTCTTTTAGAAGTGCTCACAAGATAGAACAGGCATCTCTTATTTCTTTGTGGTTTCCTTCGGGTTCGCAATAAACTTCTGAGTTTGTGCCGCAGGCTGCAGAGGAGTTGGAATTTTGCACAAATACCTTTGTGTGAGCAGATATGGGCACACTGGCAACTTTAGGTAGCTTCCCAAACGCAGGCTCAGAAAAAATCATTTACTTTGCAGCTGAAGAGATGTTATCACACAGTGCCCACAGATACAAGGAACGTATTTTGACCAGGAAAAATGGTTGATTAATTTAGCCCAGGAGAAGCCTGCAGTGAAATCCACTGAAGCCTGTGGAAATGGTCCTCTCCCTGGTGAGCTATGGATGAAAATTTGGAATGACACAAGCCACTGTAGCGTCATGTTTCTGCAGTTAAAATAATTGCCGTGGCTTAGAGGGAATTTTATTACTTTTGTTTTCCCTGTTCCCCAGTGACAGACCTTATAAATGCCGTGAAATAGAAACTATCACCACATGCAGCAGGAGAAAAAGCGGAGGAAAAAGCCCCGAGACACTGTCATTTCCTCAACTGAGTGTCAGCAGTTTCAGTACCAATGTACAAAAGCCTTGACTTACTTGATCTACAAGTTACATTTTTTTCCCGTGGCAATAGGCTAACTGTATGTATTTGGTAAACTCTGTTCTTAAATCTTAAATAATTTGCAGCTACTGGTAGGTTAACGTTTGTATATTGTATATGTATGTACACACTATATATACACACATTTTTTGTACTTATATATCTATATATATCTCATATGAGTAAAAAAATAGTTGTTTCTGTTGATTTTTGATGCTCTTTATTCCACAGGTTCTTTCATCCACACTATAAGCCAAATAACTCCTGCTACCACAAAACCTCAGAATTTTGGACACAGTAATAGCACGTATGGTCTAAACAACCACTATTAGAACTGTCTTAAATTAAAAACATAAATTATATTTTGTGCAATAAAAGTGTGTGACATGTAGAAATTATACTTTTAAGTCCATTAAAGCTGTATCCCTCTGTTGGTTTTGGGAAAAGAAGTATCAAGATACAAGCTCTCTTTCAATCACTATAGAAAATTCCTTCTAATATTGCATCTAAGGTAAACGATTATAATGTAAACAATTATAAATGTATTCATGAACATTTAAAATATTGCCAAAGCTCCATGCCTTCTGATTGTGGTTCAAGCTTCTAATTTTCATGGGATTTTAAAACGTATGTTTGTTTAATACATTTTGAATCCTATATATCTTCTGTTGAGTTTTTAATGCACTGTATTTTCAACTGTTTTTTTTTTTAAACAAAAAAAGATAGAACAGCCCTCCTCTCCCCCCCTCCTCAAGTCATGTTTCTTTTTTCTCTCACACTTAGGTTTGAGTCCATAAGTAAATTTTCAGATGGTGATAAAATTGTAGCTAAAGCTAATAGCCCAGCATTTAGCTGTATTTTCACCTTCTGTTTGCAGAAGTTAACAAAACTTAGTGGAGTTTTGTTAATAGAAATACTTAGAGGAAAAATCCAAATATGATAGCCAGCATTAATGATAAAAACAGACACTTATTTTACATAGAAGCAAAGCATTAGGTTTAGAGCACTCAAGGAAGAAGTAGAAGAAATGCTCTGTAATTTGCTAGGTGATCTGTGACTGAGGTAAACCATAACCATTGATTAATTGAACGCCCCAGAAGATATTTTGATTGCACTAGCAGAATACGCAGATTAAAATTAGTTTTTCAATTATTATTTGGTTGCTTAAACTCATCTGTAAAAATCAGAGTCTGTATATAGGCAAACCACACAAGTCGCTTACTGAAAAGCAAAGAGCCCTGTGTTTGCTTAATATACAAACTGCCACTGATTAAAGATTGACTTGGCAACCTCGTAAGTGTGACTTGAAAATGCAATTGCCTGTCATGTCAGCAACCTGGAGGCACAAACCTAGAAGGTCTTTTCCAGAACGGCCTTGCTTACAACCAGTTCCTCCTCTCTTGACTAGTTTTAACTGTTGTGATGAAGACATTAAACCAGGCCTCTCACAATTATTAACAATACACACCAAATCCTCAGTTCTGTTTCAATATGGCTCATTCCAAACAAATATCCCATGGTTGCAGGCCCTAATTCCACAGATGCAGCAACTTGGATATGCTTGGTGGCCTGAAACAGGAAACTTGGTTGCTTTCCATCTTTTATGACTAATACCGTGGACATACTAACTCTCAAGTGGAAGGTATTGTGCTGATCAGGCTTTGATCTGGAGCCTTGATCCAGGTCTCCTGTTTCCAATGTGCAGCATAATACTCAGAAAAAGAGTCCCTTGGGTAAAATTTTTTGCGTAAAAAGATTTAAGTGTGCAAGGTTGGATCCAACTCGTAGTAACAAGTAGTATACTGTCAGTGGAGGCTCCTATATCACTTAATATATAGTTGGTGAAGGTTTGTATGTGTAACTCCTATGATATCCAAACTAGAGGACTCTCTCTTCACCTGTTGGTTGCCAATGGTTTCCACAGACTGTTGAACCATGGAATTCCAATATATCAACACAGGGAGAGCTGTCTGCCTGGGGATAAGCAAGAAAATTGGATCTGAGTTAGCTGCAGCTGGGAATGTTAAAATGGATTAAACTCCCCATAAGGTTGCTTGTAGTCAAAGTTAAAGTGACCTTAATTTGATTTAGACTGTTCCAAGACTGTTTAGATGCATTTGACATCCTGTGTAGTCAGTTAACATCATTCCAATAGATGATGCTGACTTGGCGAGTTGCACTAGTTTTGCAAGAAAACAATTATAGGTAGGTGTTTTCTTTTTTATTTAGAAGTGACAGGGCGAGACGGGACCCCTAGCATTTTCTGCCACAAATTCTCTTTCAGTCATTTCTATACCTTGTGAAGAGACGTTAGTCACCAATTAGGCTCCGGGAACCCTGTAATTTGCCTAAAATGATTAAGAAATGCAAATCCAAAAAAGCTATGATAGAGAAAGCTGTGCAGTACGGACATGGGGCGCTTGCTTTGACAAAGGTTTTGGGTTGGAAGGGACCTTGAAAGGTTTTGTCTGACAATAGCATACAACTGAGATGCCATAATGTTTTCTCACACGTTCATTACCCGTGTCGTAGGCAATTACACTTATGAACAGTTCTGTCCCAATGCACAGGAAAAGAAGTGAGAACACCTATTTTGGGGGACACGCCCCCAGTTTATCACTGGCTCTAGAGCAGTATCAACTAGCAAGATGACTTTCCCAGTGGGGTTTCAAGGAGACTGAGGTTGTTCCATTGACTTTCACAACACTCAGGGCAGCCTCACAGACCCAGATTATTTTGGAGAACCCAGTGAGGTCATTACCACAGATTTAAGAAAACCAAACACGTTTTATATTTATGAATTTTTTCCACATTTTGCATTTTAAGTGTTGTTATTTAATGATTTTTTTTGCCAGCTGTTCGCCTATAAGAAGGGTGACTATAAAACCAGTTTCAAACTGTAGATGGTTTTGTAATCATACAAAGTTAAGGGCAGCAGCTAGGGACAGTAGCACTCAATAAAATTTAACTACTTAAAGTAAAACCGGCAACAGTATTTTCTCTGTTAATATAATTATCCCCTTGGAAATTACTGCATGACACATTGTGCTTCAAGCAATCTGTCTCCTTTTTTGTGATTGCACTGATCATAGAGATTTGGTTAAGGATGTATTTATTCGCTTTAGAAATTCTTCAGGAAGAGAATGTAACTGAACACCGATGCAGATTGCTGTAATATCATGTACTGAACTGATTTTAGTATATGTGTGAATATTGCTGTTTCTATGGTGATTGAGCACCAGTTTCTGGAGAGGAACACTAAATTCACATAGGCAAAAACCAAGCACAAACACACACACACTTGCTGAATGCTTTTGGAATCCATTCAGGCTGATTTATCTTCCGACAGTAAATTTCTTACGCATGTAACAGTCACTAAACGCTTTGAGCACTACGAACAACACTTTACTGGCTCAACTACACCCTGGGAAGTTTTTTGTGCCAGGATAGAAGAAAGTCAGCCAAAAGGTAAAATTGGGGGAAAAAACTCCACCCACATTCCTGCTTTCAAGCATTGATATTCCTCTTTGTAGAGAGGGAGGAATAAAACAAGCACTCACGTAAATAACTGCTTATTAATGACAAATAAGCAATTTGAAGTGGAAAACTAGGAAATCCACTTAAGCAAGGTCTAAGAGAAGTTGCTCGCAGAACAACACAGCTAACAACAGTCACGGAGTTTTTGATGCTTTCTTTTGAGTGACAAAACTGTATGATAAGTGCAATTATATACAAAAGAGGTGTGATTTTGCCAACATGTTTTTTGACTGAACTGTGCAATGTCAAATGGTGGGAGTGCATAGAGAGGGTTCTTTTAGTATTCCCAGTGGAAGTTTTAAGAAAAGAACTAGCTTTTACTTACACTAGAAGTGGGAGAAAAGCTGCACGAGAAAATATGACAACAGGTAAGTTTGAAGCTGGCTCCTTGCTGAACTTAAGCAATTTGATTTCTGTTTTTGCATTTCTCAAGCAGCAGTGGTGTTTTATGTCCATACCATGCGTTGTGTGGTTTTTGATTGAGACACATCACAGATCTATTACCTAGTGTGACAAACTCATTATTTGGGAATTTCTGCGGTGAGTTATGTGAGCAGAATTTGCTTTATTGCCTCTGCATATTTGAACTGTATTATGATCGTGTCTAATTCTGTGAAGACAAACAACTCCATAGTCATCATGAACATAGGCTGTAAATGCTACCCATGCAACTCTGCTGAAATTCTTACAGCCATGGAGGAAACCCATTACACCTTATATGGAATATAACACAAAACCACAACCTCTTCAGTGCACCAGTTACAAAGAGGGGAGCAGAAACACCAATGCAATCAAAAAATACATTTCTGATGTGCAGAAACGGAGCAGGTTCGTGTAATTCAGTACATATGTAACCCTAGGGTAAGTCTGTCAGCATAATAAGGATTTTCACAATGTCTGAGTGCTGCCTCAAGGCATCTGGAAACACCTTCTCCCTGCTGGCTCCTAACAGCACCTGGGAGTGTAATGAAATGGAATCTGCATTCTGCGCCATCTCCTTTACCATACACTGACCGTGACCCCAGTCCTGCAGATGCTTACATACATGCTCGACATTTCTATCATAAACAGCCCCACTACTCGTGTGAGGCAAGTAAAATGTGCCCGTAATTTTTGGCAGAAGGGGAAATCATGGCTCTGTAGAGTTACCAGCTAATTGCTGATGGGTTAGAAACGGGTCGGGTGCTTTGACATTTTACAATACAGAAGAATATGAGGTAACAACAAATTGCAGAAACTATATTCCAATCACAAAAATTAATACCAGCTGCAATGCCCTCGTGAAGCAATAAAGATTTCTCAGGAAAAAGGCTTAATACAAAGGAAAGCAAGCAATAGGAGAAAAGATCCAACTTGTACTGCTAATTAAAACAGATCAGGTCGTGCTTTCCTTTGCAGCTTTATGGATGCAAAGTAAATGCAGAAGTAAATACTGGAGCATCATTGGCCTTATTCTTAATTCTCTTTTCTGGCAGATCCAAATCATTTCAGCATGACCTCTTTCTGCTTTACCAAACAGAATCATGGGCTTGGAGACCGTATTTGGCAAAGGTGAGAAAGAAAGGAATGTAAAAAGCATACAAAGGGAGTGGTTTACAAAGCGGTCATCCTCCTCCTCCTTTCTTATCTCCTTTCAGTCTCTCCAGCCCATGCTACTGAAAGAAAGACTGAAAAACTGGGCTGGGTTTTAGGGGTTCGCTTCTGAGCTCTGGTACAGATTTCTTATATGAAGGTGAGCGATTAGATATTAGAATCATAGAATCACCTAGGTGGGAAGGGATCTTTAAGATAATTGAGTCCAACCATCAAACAACATATTACAGTACTACAACAGCACAAGCTGGCAAGTTTTGCCATGTGAATCATTTTGTTCACACGGGTACTGTTAAAAACCTACCTCGAACATGTGGAAAAAATCTTAGGTATTTCCTAATTTTAAGAATGAAATACCCATTGGAAGTAATTAGCAGCACCACGTAAGAAGAAAGAGCAAACTTGGCACATATTCTGATGCTCAAACGTGATAGAAGATGAACAGGTGTGTATACCAAAAGCAAGGAGAAAAAAAAAAAGGCATAATTTCTCTAGTGAGAAGTCATATTCATGGACTAAAAGAATAACTTGGGAACCAGACAAAATTTATGGAAATGTATGTGCCTAATGAAAGAAAAGAGCCATGAAAATGTACAGATGCTAAGAAAGTATTGTGGCAAAGATTAAAAAAAAAAAACAGGCTTAATGACTACATAAGGAGAAAAAGCAGATAAATTATAAAGGAAAGGCAGTTTTGAGTTGATACAGTTAAATTTCTGGAAACAATGAGAGCTTTTTAGTTTGCCAAATGAATTAGTAAATGAATATAGAATTGCAGAGTTTTCCGGGCCTCCAGAGGAAAATTAGTGGTGCTGGCTGGTACTACTGCCATTTGTTAAAAACTGTTTGGGAATTCTGCTAGAAACACAAGTAATTGCTTTCCATTTTCAAGGGTAAGGAAAAGAAAGTGGAATAGACTGAATTCATAGATGTTAGGCGTTACCTCCAGTGCGTTACACATTTAATGTCTATTTAATACGCTGCGTGAGACCCAGCAGGTTGCAATGAGCCTTACAAACTTGCAATTTGTCATGGGTGGGCTACAGCATGGGGGTTGCTGGCCTAGAGGAGATTTTTTGAAGAAGGATGATTTCTTTTTCTATTAGAGTTGCCGTAGTACTGTGGAGCAACCACAGAGTCACGGCATCATTCTGAATCTACCTCCTGAGCAGTGCTTTCCGAACGCTCTCTTGCATATGGGAGAAGGGGTTTTGGGCACTTATGACACAATTGCCCTTTGCTTTTAACAAACTACTAGTAATCACATTTTTTTTGAGGGAAAAAATAAAAAAGAAAAGAAAGAGAAAAAAAGATGAGGTGGTTGTGCCAGTGGCATTCTCTGTTTGAAACTACAACTCGGCTCAGATTAAAGTTTCAAAGCACGCGTAAGGAAGGAGACGGAGGCAATTGCTGGAAAGGGAGTCTCAGTGAGAACAAGAACGATGAGATCTCCAGAAACAAGTAGAGAGAGAAACTGGAAGGTTCGTTGGGCACCATCCAGAAACAGCAAATTCTCCTTTTCAACTGCAATAACTCCCATGTAGTTTGCGGGGTTAGCCCTCCTGACATAATTTCTTCCCATAGACTTCAAATTTCCTTCTTACTCACTTAGCTGTGAGTATGTGCCCTCATACGTAACAGCTCTATCACCGGGCTGTCAAACCCCTCTCTGCTTCTGTGTAACATTAGCGACCCATATTTCTCTGGAGGAGATAAATCACAAATCTCCCCTCACTCCCGAGAGCTCTGTGCTTACAGGGGCACCGATTCTCAGGTTCACGCTTCCCTGAAAGCCGGGCTGAATAAAAAAGGGTCTTCTGTTTTTCTGGCAATTAGCCTTGTGAGCAGAAAACCACAAGAGCAGAGTCTTTGATCATTTCTCTCTAAACAGCAGTCACTTAGTATCAGCTTATTTAATTTCTCCCTGAACAACAAGGAAGCCTGGGCCTCTACCTGTCGGTACATGAAGAGATGAAAATTTGGGAGGGAGAGAAGCTGTTAAATATATGACACCGACAAAGTACAGCAATGAATGTCACATGTAATCTCTTATGCAAGACCTTATTGGGCTGAATATTTGAAGGGTCTTACTCGCTGTGGAAAGCGGCATTCGAGGAGTTACTCCCTGGATTTCTTTCATTCCAGAGCGCCTGGTAAACGTGGGCGAGACATGGCAGGAGTGAGAACACACATGCAGACACCGTATCACTATACTGCTTTAACATGATCCACAATTAATGTGATTTGCAACTGCTAAGGAAAACACAGTGGTATTTTTCTTAAATAGGACTGAGAAGAGAATTGACAGCAGGAAGAGAACCCGAAGGGGAGATGTGGTTACTTATCCAAATTGATACAGTATTTTAGAGGACTCTTTTATGCAACAAATACAGTGAATGACAAGAATTTTGAATATTTTCTACTGAGGAGAAAAAGAATGAATGCAGAAATTCTACAAAAAAATATCAAAGATGCTATTATTTTTAAAATTACTGAATTAGAGTTTCATTGCATCTTTCCAATTCCAAAACAAGATACAGAAAACTCCATACATTAAAAATTCATTTTTTCAATGAACTACCACAACCATTAAATAGATGAAGATCAACATCTTCCCCAAGTGAGAATATACAGACATTAACATGTAGTGGGGAAGGATAAGAAAGGAAAGGATAAAGAAACATTAAGCTCGAGTACTGTTACCTAGCTTTGCAGCTCCCAGACCTTACTTAAGTTCAGGTCACTGAGATGCCTACAATTCCTTTGCAAAGCAGACAGACCCAGGCTTGCAGAAAGGATATGGAGAGAATGATTTGCTTTGTGGTGAGGGTGAGAGACTCTTCCCTCCTCCTGCGCTCACTTTCTTTTTGTCACTTGCCTCTAAATGACACCATGGGTTGACTCCTCATGCAGAGGAGGGAATGCAATCCAGGTAGACCATGTCTTATTCCAGCCCCACAGCTCCTGGATCATGTTAGAATAAACACATCTCTTCTTCCAGGTGCATTGAAAAGAAAGCATTTCAGCTGCCACACTATAAGAAAAGCCATGAGGATTAAACTACTGATTTACTTACAGCATTCCTGTAACAACCAATTCCAAGAGCCCCCAACATAAGAAGGACATGGACCTGTTGGAGCAAGTCCAGAGGAGGCTACAAAGATGATCTGAGGGCTGGACCACCTCTGCCATGAGGACAGGCTCAGAGAGTTGGGGTTGTTCAGCCTGGAGAAGAGAAGGCTCCAGGAAGACCTTGTACTGGCCTTCTAGTACCTAAAGGAGCTACAGGAAAGATGGGGAGGGACTCTGTCAAGGGATGGAGTGATAAGACAAGGAATAATAGCTTTAAACTGAAAGAAGAGAGATTTGGACTAGATATACAGAAGAAATTCTTTACTGTGAGGGCGATGAGACACTGGCACAGGTTTCCCAGAGAAGCTGTGGATGCCCCATCCCTGGAGGTGTTCAAGGCCAGGCTGGATGGGGCTTTGACCAACCTGCTCTAGAGGGAGGTGTCTCTGCCCATGGCAGGGGGGTTGGAACTTGATAATCTTTAAGGTCCCTTCCAACCCAAACCATTCTATGACTCTATGAGGTGTACCACGACAGAGGTGTGTGTGTTCTTTTTTTCCACCAGTCCTTTGCAGTCCATGTAGCAAATACAGTGACATCTCTTTCGCTTTATAGGAAAAGATTTTAGTACCTTCCCAAACTCTTGTGTAATCCCTTTTTAAAATTATCACTGTGGACATGAAGAGATAATTTGTCCTCTTACTGCCCAGTTCTGCTTCACAAAAGGTAACATATGAAAATATGATTAACAGACTCTGAAGCTCCCCCCAGTTAGAATGGCATAAACCTGGTACAACAGAACTACTGTCTCTCCTTATTGGCTTTCATATTGTGGGCCAATAGCTCATTGCAGTTCTGTAAACCCACAGCCCCTGGCTATTGGAGCAATCTGGGAAGGCTGTTTCAGTCAAGAGGAATTCTGCTGGCATCTGATAATGCTCTAAATTTTGCTGGGGTCGGAACTAGCTTGAGTGCAGGAGTTCTGTATTAGATGATACTGTCCAACATCGACTGCCCAGAAGTCTAAACTGAACATGTTTGTGGATTTAATTTGTGAGTTACCTTTGGTCACATGAAGTTGAAAACTTTAAATGATTTCATCTCCACTTATGACTGCCCTGCCCCAACCTAAAATTTGGGGAAGATGTTTTATCATCATTCTAGTATCTACCAATAAGGAGAAATTGAAATGAAGCAGTAAATTAGAAGAAAATTTTCATTTACTACCCTAAAACAAGCCTTGGTACGTCCCAAGGTAAAATAGAGAGTGGTATTTTTATTGTGCATCCTTTTTTTAAAGGAATGGTGACAGCTGAGTTCAATGATAGAACACGGTATAACATGCCCCTCCCCTCCCCTCCCCTCCTTACCCCCCCCCCCAAATTGGCAGGCAGCTTCCAGCACAATCCCATTTATAGAGCAAACCAGCATATGTAGCCCCAGGCTGCATTTTCACCTCACAAAGGGTTTGGCAACAATCCCCAGTGTTCCTCCTGGCACCAGTTTGTGACTTCAGGTTCCAGGGCACCTTTCCTGTGACAGTTCGAAAGGCTGTGCTGTGAATTGTCTTAGAGGACTTTTTGAGGAAAGGAGATAGAGATTTTTTAAGTCATATCAGCCCATCTATATCACAAGAAGAGCCTGCAGACAAATTAGATTGTGTTGGCACAAGTCAGGAGGAGCGAGCTACAGCGCCGAGGGCACAGTGCCAGGAGGTCCAATTGCCGCCAAATTCTGGGCATCATGAAATTGATGTGTGTAAATTCAGCTGTCAGCCATGGAAATTACTGCCCCTCTTTTCTCAGACAGCACCATAATTTCATTATGTGTTGATGTGTTTTGGGTGGAAGCCCCTCAGCAGCATTGCTTCTGAGTAAGCCATTTCATTTTAAAAAGGGTATGGGAATGGAGGCCTCTCCCATATTAGAGGAATAATTTGGAACTGAATTTGCATTCCACTTATCAGTGTTTTCATAGTAGTTGGATTTAAACTCAAAGGAAAAAAAAAATACATCACAAATTATATTTCTATAACTCATTAAGGACGATCACAAAAATCAGTGGAAAAACTATTACCAAATCTCCAAGTATTGTGGGATCACTAATTTGTTTTGCCTCTGCTTTCCAGGCTTATAGAAGGACAAATGTGCCTTGGCCTTCACTTGCTATGTATAAGACAGTCTCCAGTTGGCAGAGGGAGAACAGTAAACTGTTGCTACAGGTTATGTCCATTTTCTGGAGCAGTTTGAAACTTAGTGTGAACAAATCAAGACGCAGATTTGCAGCTACTTCATTATTTGTTTCTTCCTCTAAAAAAAGATAAGCCACCCCATTCTCCTCCCTGCATGTATCTTAGAATCTTTATAGTACCAAACACAGGCCAAACGAACATATGGCAGTCGGATTTCTTCTGGATGAGGTCATTTTGAAGTTTGAGAGTGTTTTTTTTTTCTCTCACTCTACAGACATTTACATGCTGTCCTCAGAATTTGGACATGACATTCCAGATAAAATTATCACTTTCCCAGTCCTTAGTATCTTCTCAATTTTCTTTTTTAAGTCAGGGCTGGGAGCATAGCCATATCAATGCAGAATAGCTAACACATTTCTTGGATTCTAGCCAAAATGCTGTTTTCTAACTCCTTTTTGCTATGTTTTGGATTCATTTCACCCCTTGAGTAAACACAGTTCCAATGCAGTTGTAGTTCTGGGTGTGTTTTTGAGAGTCATTTTTATAGGAGTATAAAATGATTTCTATTGTATAGTTACTCCTAGTTTTGAGAAAATTCAGGCAACATTTTATGGAAACAAGAATTAAGGTAGTATTGCAGGAAGTCGGTTTAAAAATTAGGTGTACTCCCCAGCAATAATAAAAGATAGCATCAACACAGGTTTCTTAGCCATATATGATGTAAGCCTTGCTTTGGATAGGCTGTTCTCAAATAATAAGATAGGTTTGTGTATGTGATCTACAGCAACAGGTGATGAAACTGCCTCACCAGTGATTATATTGGCATATGTTCTGTGATGCATCCTAGCTGTAACCAAAGTAAGAGGCATTGCTTACAGGGAACAAAGACCTGTAAGAAACCAGTTTTTGTGCAAGCACTAATTACATAGATTGGATTAGAACCAGAATTGGCAAGCAAAAAGAGACTATGAACAAAGAGGGAGTTATTCTGATTAAGAGAAGGGCAAAAGGATAGTACACCAATCCACTAATAACATACCTTAAGTGATTTCTTTTCTCTCTTTAGAAGACATCCTCAGTTTTCAAACGTCTGTAAACAGAAGTGAATAGTCAAAAAACCACCTCAAACACTTAACTTTTATTATTACTCTTAATTAAAAAAATAAATAAAATCAAGCGATTAGCAATAAAAAGCATTCTTAAACCTAGCTCACCTTTTTAGCTCATGAAATCTTCTACCTAATTGCACATTAGCTCAAATTCATGGGGAAAAGGAGCTCTGCAAGGGCAGTTAAAGCAAGAGATGAAGCCAAGAGAGAGGGACCCAGCTCTAAAGAGAGCATTAGCTGTGAATTTAGAGAAGTCATTTAGCTCTTACTATCTTATCACTCCCACTTGTGGAGCACTGACCTTCCCCACAGGTGCTGTGAGGCTCAGTCAGTATTCGTTAGAAATACTGAGATTTTCAGCTGAAAGGCACTACTAAAAATATTTTTGTTCCCATAGTAACAGGCTGTGCAATACAATAGTATGGCTCTTTGCAGGATATTGCCGAAAGATCCTAGATGAGAAACTCCTTACTTCAGCCACTACAGCTGCGATGGAGGAAAGGACCCACAAAAGCCATTTCTATTTATGTAACCATGCCTTGCTCTCTTTTGTACCTTTGTGCAAGTCTCTTTATTCTTTCACTGCAAAATCCCAGAGACCAAAACTTTCCGAGACCAAAGAATAGCACTAGGAACAGTACCTAATACAGTACCTTACACTCCCACGTTTCGTACCAGCTACCAAAATGCTTCCCAATTCGTTAATTTTAGTACAACCCCAAACACCTTTAGAGCCATATCAATATTTAAACACGAACCACATCAATATTTAAACTTGAACCATCTCAATATATTGAAAGTATAGAGAGGCTGCCCTGAGTTACTTTTATAACAGTAACATGATGATTGCTTGGGGTGAATGATTTCATAAATATGCACCCACAGGTAGGCTGTAGAATTCATAAACAGCCTCCTAAATAAAAGTTGAATATTTTAGAACTGCTGAACACTCTATAGCCCTTAGGGTTGCAGAGTGGGATTTAGTGGGAATTACTAGGAGAAAAGCCATTATTGGAATCAGAGCATTTTCATTCAACAGCCTGAATGGATGTTAGATTTAACTCTCAATCCCATTCTTGGACCTCTTTGCATATAAACTAGAAATAAACTAGGAAATCTGTCATCTTGGCCTTCATCAGAGCTGAGCTTGCTCATTATCTCTGTCTAACTTTAATAAACATAGTTTTTGATAGATTGTTTCTGAGTCAATAGCTTAGCTGGAAGAGAATTTAAGGAAGCTAGCATCCAGTCCTTTGCTCTAAATTATCCAATTTTCATCTCTGAAACTGGTCAATCTGCCAAGGCTTCGTAAAAAAACAAAGGCAAAATACAGCTCAATGAGGGCATTTCTTGGTAGTTTATCTTTTCTAATGATTAAAACAAGAGACCATTTGCATTAAAGTGCATCCACTGTTTATTCTTTGTGTGGAGTGACTACATGCAGAAAGAGATTCAGTTTACATTATAGTTAGTCTGGCTAGAATTGAACAACTGTGGGCCAGTGTGCCTTGTTCAGCTATTCAAGAAATAACATTCAGCAAAATCTTTCTACAAATACCTAATTGGCATCTCATGCTAATGTAATTAAATCAGCTTCAAACACGTATTTAGTTGCCAAATTATTTGAAGCACAGTAGAACACAGGGATATCGCCAGGCAGAAAACGTGGATTAGCAAAAGAAAGAAAGATAAAACTTCAGGACTAAAAATAGCAGAAGCATTGTACTGAAAAGAATAGTTTTCGATTAAGAAGTGAGGTTTTATCACTTAACACCTGATACTTAAAATAATATGAAAACTCGATGGCTATACTGACACAGAGAGAGGTTAATGATGCTAGTTCCCTATGAAGAATCTAAGTCTAATTATTTTGGCTATTTTGTCAGGTCAAAAGTTCTGGAATTCAGTAGCCAAAGATCGGAGCCAAAGTTCACAACTGAATCCCCAAAGAAAAATGGGTGCCTTCCCAAAAATCCATGATTTCAGGAAAAGTTTTCTTTAAAAAGCAAACAAAACATCCAGCTTTGAAACGGCAAAGCAGACGAGGAAAGACCTGAAATCAATGGGTACATGAAGAATGTAAGATCTTGTCATTACAAAACTGTTATGGTAAAAGGGATGTATAGAAAAGAGGAGTTCTGCGGGGACAGGAAGGACACACCTGTAACCCACCATTAATACACATTTTATGGTCTTTCAAAATACTGCCTCCATGAGTTGTCCCACTATGGTTTTGAGTAATTTACATTCACCAAAACACTTAATCATGTGATTTCTATGGGACGTAAGCACATACTTAAAGTTAAACCCATGTAAGTCCTTTGGTGGAAAGGGATAAAGTCAAGCATATGCTTAAATGCTTACTGAATCGCGACCCACGCTGCCTTGGCGTTTTGCCCATTCTGCAGGGTTATTTCACAGTTTGTTTCCTTCGTCTACAAGTGATTTGGTCTTTATCTGTGGTGAAGTACCTCTCTGCTTAAGATAGCTATACCAACAGCAGGTATAAAAAAAACCAGAATAAAATAATAAAGGTCATGGTTTTAGAACTTTTTCAAACTTGACATCACCTGAGGCAGAAGTCTGATACAGAATACACATATTTTTTATATGTAACTCTGTAAACACAGATTCTCAATGATCACATTTGGCCAGGAAGAACACCTTTCCCTTTCTTCTATTTCCCTCCACATTAATCACAACTGAGTTTTTTTTTTCTGCCTGAGAACATGGAAGATCTCCCTCAACATCTGACCTAAATTGATTTTTGATCTCCCAGAACAGCCATCTTACTGATTCTAGTGAAGGAATTACCGGGTAAAATTTGGCAGTAGCCTTGGCTGCAATAAGAGCTCTTGACTGTAAAAACAAAGGAGTCAGTTAAATTACTCCTGTCCCACTTCTCTGTAGCAATTACCTGTCAAAGCTGGAACTGCACGAGTAACAAAGAATCTTGAACTATTTTATTTTAAAATAGCATAAGAAGAGAAATGAATAAGAAATTAATGTATATTCTTAATTTAAATATGCTACTGAAAGGGAAGAAAACATTTTTTTAAATTGCAGGAGGATTAACACAGTAACAATAAAAACCAGAGGAACAAAGTATTTAGAAATATACTGAAAATCTAAGTTTGAGCAATTGCAGCAAACTGAGAGCTGAAAACACTCCGCATCTCTGAAAATGGATCTCGCAATCTTATAAAAAGAATTCTAAGTGTAGCTTGATGTGTCTTCCAAGGACTTAAGAAACACAAATGCAGTTTTTTAATATTTTTATTCAAAGAAACACATCGCATTCAAAGACTTAATTTGCCAGTTTCCAGCATAGACTGAATTTTTATAGCTCAATTTGAAGCTCTTCAAAATAAGGGTTTATATAATGGAAAGGCTGACACAAACTTGACTTCAGTGATGAGAACCATAATACCATCATATTTTCCTCCCGTGATGGAGAAATTAGGAATGTTTTCAAGTAAAATTGGGGTAAAGAAAAGATAAAAATGATCAGTAGCTCTTTAGCTGCTTCTTGAAGAAAAAGCTTTTGAGTGGCAAATAAGATCAGATTCTGTAACAGGGCATAAAATTGCACTTAAAATAGATGTTTGCCAGCATCATGGGAAACAGTAGAAAAGAATTTTGCCTTTCCCTGAGGCAGAGTTCTTTGGACATATACTGTGGAGGAAATTTAACTCAAAAGCAATCAAACCACCCTGAAGAAAAGTGGTAATAGCTATGTGGTGATGCCAGGGAAAGAGAAAATGTCCTCTTTCAACCATGTTCTGAGCAAGATATGATATGGCTGTATGATATCAACCAGAAATCAATTCCCTGGAAATTCTGTAACAGGATCATTACTCTGAGGATTTCAGCAAACATCTCCCAGCATCCCTGCAATTGCTTGCAAAACCAAGAACAAGGCAACACTTCAGCAGCTGTATTTCTGTAATATTGTTGGGAAATAGGGTATTACTTCTGAACTTTCATTTTTTAGACTGTACTTACAAAACCTTAATTTTCTTATGAAACACAGTGTGACAAGCATTTTGGACTTTTTTTTTTTTTTTTATAAAAAATCCCAAACAGATCAACAACTGTTTTTTGAAACTGGTCCTTCATGTTCACAATTGTCTTATGTTCCTTGAGAAAATCACTGGGTCGGGGTATTTCTTTTGTTGGTGAGGAACTACTCCTTATTCAGGTGGGCTACCTGAGCCTGCTTGGGAGGAAAAGGTTCAAGAAGGCACAAGGTAAATGAGATACAACTGGAAGCAAAGCAGTGATAGAAAAGCTCCTGAGGGACTCAGTATGTCAGTCAGAAAGTTTCTGAGTCCACTGAAATTAAGTCTACAACCTGTCTATTTAGGCATGGTGGGCAGGGAGGGACTTGTGTATAGATTGTTCTTGTTTCTGTCAAGTTTATATTCAATTTATATATTCAATTTTTATTCTATTTTATATATTTTATTCTATTATTTATATTATTATGTCTTTAATTTTAATAAATCCTTTTGGATTTGGACTATAAAATCACCTCTGTCTCCTTTTATGGAATTCACTACAGTAGAAAGTCTAGGATGTTCCACTGCAAAATTCTGTCTGGCTTTGGATAATCAGAGTCTCAGACTGTGAGGTTTACTTGTCACAGCTACTTGGGGTGACAATAAGAATGAAAAGAAATCCATGTAGACATAGAAATTTTCACTGTTACCATATTGCCCAAATCCACAATGGGACTGATTTCAAAGAAGCAACTGAGTGAGTGACCAAATGGATATTAAGGGTTTTTTTTTGAAATTTAGGACAAGAGTTAAGCAAATAAACAAATGCTGTAGACCAGAACATTTAAACTGGTGCCAAAATAAACTCAGACAAATACTGTAGTAATCCAGGCTCTGGAATTGTATATACAAGACTATTCACAAATGTTTTTACTCTTAAAATATGAACAACAGAAAATTACCACAAGCACTGTATGACTTATCTCATAGTTAATTCTTTAACGTAGTAACAGCATAAACCATGGCTGTGTTATGCTGATGAGATCATATGACACATCCACTGCAAACCCAGCACATTCGATACGTGCATCAGTTACACGGCTAGACTGAAATTTTCTGAAAATCCACCTAGGCACACTTCAAAGACCAGAACTCCTCTTGTTTCATTCCCTGAACCCTTTCATAACTATGAAATGATTTAAGAATAAATCCAAACTATTTAAAAAATACACTTCCAAGATTAAATAGGACAGTTCTTATAAACGCATTCTAATTTTTTATTTTGTAAATACGGTACTTTAAACAAGGCTTCTGTACATAGCTGCCCAGAAATGAACAGATTGCTGAGGAGAAGGGCTGGGGCAAGAGGTGAAATAATTCTAAAATGAAATAAAACAGGTTGGACAAACTTGAAAATCAAAGCTTGCAGTAATTCCTGCTGCTGTAAGTCCATGTAACTTCACAGAAGTCAGTGAAGGTGCACTCATTTTTGCCTTTATGTGATTGACACCCTCAGAAATCCTCCTGGTGAGGACACCTTCCCCTGTTTCTCCCCAAGCCCCAACTGTGCAGCAACACTTTGACATTCTGCACATTTGTAGTCCTGAATTTTTCCAAGGAACTAGATTTAAATGACCATTGTTGAAAGCTCCTCTTTTCTTTTTTGAGATCAAGGTTGAGGTCCATTTCACATAGACCTTTTATGCTTGTTTGGAGCTAAGCAGGGAAGAGAGGGCTGCTCGGTAACGACAATATGAGCAAACATTCAAGTTGTGGGAGACTGCCGGGCTTTATTACAAACAAAAAAATACTTGAACCGATGCAAGGTAAAATCTAAACAATCACAAAAGGCAGCAATCAAATTTTTCTCAGAATCAAAACCTGTATTGCCTTTTTCCTTGCCTTTCCTAATTCTTCTGCACCTCTGTGCTTTTTAGGTCTGGTTATGTCTGGAAGCAAAATATTGACTATTGCCAAAAAACCTGTTGTCACAGGACTTCCAGTACATTTTGGCAGGTGCAAAAGATAGTTCACCGCATGTGACTATCTGTCTGTTTATCCAGTTAAAGTGAAAACTCTAAGCCTTTATAGATTCCTTCGGTGCAAGTTAGAATAAGAGCCTAAAGCAATTCCTTTCCTTTTATGGAAGAGTCAGGGTTACCTTCAAGTTAAGCAGAATCCAGAAGGATTTTCAGCCTAGGCTTATTTCTTGTAATTTCTATTTACTCAGTTCTCTTTCTGTGATTTAACAGTTAAAAAAGTAGCATGAGAATGCAGTCACAGGAACCCATGTTAATAATGCTAATAACCAAAGTGATCTGGTCTTGCTTTATATTTGAGGTTTCTGAGAAAATCAGTCTCATATATCCTCTCCAAGCACTGACATTCATTAATCATAGTAATGTTTATTTTCCGAAAGACTAAACATCTCATACTACTTTCTAATATATGTAAAATTTCCTTACTTTTTAAGAAGAGCATAATAGACTTGGTTTTCTGTTCTGTGTTATTGCTATAGGCTGGATTAGCACCTGTGTACAGAAAAAATCTTGAAAAAATGCCAAGCTGAGTGAAAAAATTTAGCAGCATACAAAACACATAGTTTTCTGGGAAAACCACCAACCCTACAGATCTCACTGCTTTAAATCATTTATAAAACGGCATTTTAAAGGGGTCTATCCACACCATTATTTACTATGGGGGTTGTTTTTTTTAAAAAAAATATTTCCAGTGGCACAGAAATCCTTCTGAATTGTATAAAGTTACAGCAGGTGGTTGTCTTCCTGAAAAAAAATGCATATGACATATCTGTTTTTTCAAGGTTCAGTATCTATCTTACTTCAAAGTGTGCTTTAGTAACCTTATAAAATACACAAGTAATCAGTTTGCTGAGATGATCTTATACTGAAAAACAAATGACTCAATGTTGTTGTCCTTGTTTTCAGTTGCTAAGAAGCTGGATTCCAGATATAATTTCTGGTTTTAGGTTTAATGATTCACTGACTGCTCAATTCAAAAGAAAGTTCTTAAACACATTATTAAGGGGAGAGGTGAAGCGCAAGAGGATTATATATGGTATATTTGCTATTAAATAGGCCCCTCAGCCCCAGAAGTATCACAATGTTTATTATTAGAACTATAGGTATATGTATTACATAAAGTCCATCCATACATGTAAGTTTTGCATACAAAACATTATGGGAAACGGATTAGTATGTTTAAGACTTTATAAGGAATAAGTTCATGTTTGTAGTAGCAGAAAACGCTGTTCTTCTTGTACCACTAATATACAAAAATGACACATCTTTTAGAACGCATGTTGATAAAAAATGTAATTCATAATATTTCTGGTTTTCACATTACTTCTTAATATTAGCCATTTTCAATTCATAGCCTATCCTAGACAGTGTATATGAGTTTTATTGTGAAGCAAAATCTCTGTGTGTAATAGACTTTTTTTTTCTCTTCTTAATGCAAGTCTTAAAATACAATGCATTTAAATGAACCTAAAATGGTTTTACTGTTTTTTTTGGGTGGCACTCAGTTATGACTGTTGACTGTAACATAAGACTATTTAAACTACTTCTTCCAGCACATGTAAAATCATTTGATAGATGTAAATGTAATTCCTGGAATGTGCATCAGAAAGCGTGTCACACTTGTCATTCTATGCATAGAGGTTGTATAAAAAATGAAATTGGGGGTAATATTAGTTAAATAAAGACAGATTTTTCATCTCCAGGGATGGCAGCTACTGAAGCGTCTAAAAAGTGCAGATTTCTTGGGATAACTTACATGGAATTATATCATTGAGCAAACAGAATCATTTCACAACAGCAGCTGAAGCAAGAAATAGCTTGTACGCACCGTAAATGTGTAGCAAGCCATGGAAAGTGAAGAGACAGAGCTAAGCAAGCCTTCAAAGCAGTCCCGAAAATGCCCCACACTTTGCAAGGGTCAAAAATCCCTTGGGATTCTAGAGCTTGATGCTTTTGACTCCTCTATGCTCAACTTCCAGTCACCAGATCTGACTAAGAATGCAACCCGAGTTCCTTATGGTTATTTGCACATTTATCACAATTGTAAATTCTTTTTTTCACACCTGCAGTTGTGAACGACAACTTTGAGATCTGCAAGAGTCACAAGCTACATCTATCTCCTTGAGCCCATTTGGGGCGCATTCTCCATTTACATTTATTCACACTTGCAGTACTTTCACAGCTGCACTAAACTTTCACTGCTTGTTTACTATGTCCATCCAGCTGCTTCTCATCAAACACCCTTTTCTCTGTGTGCTCTGTTATGTGCCTCCCTTCTCCCAGCCCTGTCTCCTCCGCTGAGTCTCCAGTCCATTTCTGCACACCCTGTGCAGGTCACCCATTTCCATCAGGTCATCTGCAGCACACACCCCTTCAGTGGCAGAAGAACATCCTTTCAAACAAAAAGTTTTAAAATGTTGTCTTGCAAATTATTAGGGAAGCTTTTAAGTGTTCTGAAACATTCCAGAAAGTACCCTGGTAGTTAAATGACTGGGTTAATGAACTAATAAAAATAACAGGGACCAATGTTGGCGATGTGATCCTTATTAAATGCAACGACAAACTGCTCAGTAAAAGAGCCTCTCATTCTGAGATGCAAGTTCCTTAAAAAAAACCCTGGATGCCAAAATCCAACTGACATGAATATCAGTTAGGTAGCTCTCTTCCTATGAAGGTGGCTCTCCAGTGAAAAATTACATAAAACACTGCCAGTATTCATCGGCTGTGAGTTGAACAGATTGTCAGCCCCGGGAAATATTTCGAAAATTACCGTGAACCTGAAAGTAAACCAAAAACCACTCTTCCCTTGTGGTGGCAACTGGGTGGAGGCTTTTCTATTCAGACTTGAGCTTTGCCACTGTGCACCCAGCAGAGTTTTTGTTAAAAGACAGAAAACAGAATGGGTGTGACTTATTTGGGATTTGCCATTTGTCTGGGTGGTACAAAGCTGAGGGCAAAGCTTGGAGAGCTGTGAAACGAACAGAAAGCTCAGCCACACCATTCATCTGTTCAAAAAAGAAGAAAAGAGGAAAGAAAAGAGATGGGTTTATACTACTGTTTATGAAGCCAAATTTCTTGAAGTGTTTAAGTGTTCTTCAAGCGTTCTAGGGAAGGTCTCTGAAATGGCTGAGGCAACCCGACAACTTCTGCCTTTCACACTGCTGCACTGTCCCAGCTTTTGCTGGGCTGGTTCTCTACTGCCCACCTGGGACAACCGTGACAGTGCAAGGTAAGGAGGAAGAGTGAACAGTGGTGAGGGGAAATCTCCCTTTCAGCAGCAATGAATGCTGAGATGGGCTCGCCATCCACCTACAGAAGTTCTGCCTCAGTTTAAATAATTTCAGAGAAATGCCTACCTGTCTCTGAGAATCCAGGCCAGGAGCCTTAGGACCTCTCTTATTCCTGAAGAGGCATTTTAAGAAAGCATTAAGCGCAGCCGAAATAAGAAAATCTGCCTCAGAAACACAGAAGACTCTGATCCACACACAGCGATGGAAACCACCTGTCATCGTTGAGATGGACATGACACACACAGAATTCTGTGAGCAAAAGCCCAAAAGACCCAACTTTCTTGTTTTAACAAGCTTTTTTATATCTTTCTTAGGAATGTGTGTCTATACACAATTAGTTCACTCAAAGTCCAGCAGTTCATGATCGGATAACTTTTCCCTTCTTTGTTTTCTGCTGCAACTTCAGTAACTTTCCTCTGCGGGCAGTTTGACAGCTCTTTAATCTTGTTGACTCCCTTCTTCTCAGGACTCTCAGGCCTCTTCAAGGATACACTGGTATCATGGTCGATGTTAAGCTCGTATTCTGATCCCTCGGACCAGCCGAGGTTTCCCATAACCACCCATAAAAAAGTGAATTGACTCACATACCAGTTCAATAAAACATCTCTGGCCTCAGTGTCCAACTCATTTATAGTAACTGCCTGTGTTGTGACAAAGAACTACCTAGTCCTACACCTCTTTACTCGAATCCTTCTCTACTGCAGGAGGCTCAGAACATCCCTACCTATTCAAAGGAATTCTGTTTTATTTCAGTAGCAGGAGATGCAGTTATTCTGGATAAGAAGTGAATGTTAAATATCCACTCTTGGCCAGGAAACATCAATTCAGTGGGAAGAACTTGGGGTAAGGATAAAAGATGTTGTCTAATCTATCTTCTACGTTCTCTTATTTACAATTTTAATTTTTTTCTTTTGCCTGATTCACACAAAAGGGTGTGTTATGGTTGGTATTACACTTTTACCAGCTGCACATTCATTAATGTTTCCAATGGCAATTAGATTACTCTGAAATTTTTGAAAGTCCAGCTACAGACCAGATACTTCACTAACCAAAATAATTATTGACTTCAATACATACATTGCAATACCAGCACCAAAAAGCAAAGACTGTTTCTTCAGCAGAGGTTGGTTTAGCTCATAACTGAACAATAGTTTTGAAATTCTCCTTCCCTCAAGAATCTAGGCTGCTCTCATTTCCTCGGGGCTCAAGGATTCTTACCCAGCATATAGTGCTCCTAGCCAAAATGAAGTACCGAGATGGCTTGTGAATAAAGCCTTGATGTGGTATGTTTGGAAGAAGGTAGCTTTTGGAATACTTAATAATAATCCATAAGGCATCCTTTTTTGCAGACAGATATTTTACAGCAATTTGTTCATTTTGTAACCATATTCTGGTTCTGGTGCACCCAAAAAAGACACTGTCCCAGGTTGTTATCGAGTAACTTGAGCACAAGTCATCTTGTTAGGTCTGTATGGCAAAACAGGTGGCAAGACTGTTAAGAGTAATATTGAATCTGGTGTCTAATTTCTGCTTTAACAGAATGGCTTGCTGCTATGTCAAATGCAAAAAGTTTAATTCTTTTTTATATTTGCAAAGCAACACTTAACATTTAATTATCATAGCGCGTTCTCACCACACAGTAAATCCACAGGCATTTAGATTCTTGCCGTGGCAAGAATGGGATGTGCTTTCACTATGGATTTTAGAAACAGGGAAAGAGAGAGCCAGAACTTAACGGCAGGAGTATTTTTGGAATGTTAACAGTGGTAAGACAGTCAAGAAAAAACAAACCACACTTTTCACAAGTTATTAAGTCTTTTCCTTGGTCATAACAAATTGGATTTCCTGGGATTTGGAGCAACTGGGACTAACCCCTGGGAGACTTTCAAAAGAGTAAATAACATGTTTGATTCAAAATCAACAGCAGGAGCATAGGGAATTGATTTTAGCTCAAATACTGAATTCATGAGGTACAAGCTTTTTGCTACAATCTCATAACAGCATTGTTTGCATTAGAAAATATGGCAAGCTTCTGACAAGCAAGTAAATTCAAGCACAAAAATGTCAAATCTGTATATCCAGATTTGTTTTACCAACTATACATTCATGAACACAGTATAGTCTTAGGTACAAATATGTCAGATTAGCAAGAGATGGCATTTGCTTGAAGCATCTATGCCAAATAATGCTGTTTCTGATTCTGTTACTCAGACCGAAAGATTCCTCTGCAACTTTTTGAAAGATTTTGAAACTTAAACATATTAAAAGATTAAAAATATATTTTTTTAAAAAAGTATCTTTTTTTTTACTTTCAAATTTCCCTGTCATGTACTGTTAAACAAGTATTTCATTAAACAAAAATAAACTATTTACATCTACCTCTTGCTCGCAAATGTCTTGACAGTCAGACATTAATTTTAACTAAAAGCTAAGAGTTTTGAGAAAGGTATTGTTACAAGCAATGAACAATGCAAGATACATTTCTGGTTTTACTGCAATGAATATTTATGAAAACTCTCTCAAAGGATTTGCTCTGTTCTTTACAGTATATCCTTGCTCATATTTTTAAATATGAGGGGTTTTGCTGAGAAGATTTTGTTGTTCAGATCATGGAACTTCGATGAAATCATGTTTCTTACAATCCTAGCTATTTTCCAGTTCATGAGTCAAGCAGTTGAACTGTTTTTAAAAGACAGGCATTTGAGACATAATCCAGCTCGGGTATTTCTGTAAAAGTGACAGTTCACTAGAAAATTTTTACTTTCCTTTCTCGGTTAAAAACACCACTGTAGCACTGATAACCAATGTTTTCTTTTTTTACCCATGGCAAGAAGCAGCCACGTTTTATGTACATCAGAATGCACTGTGAGGAAGCAGGAACAAAAGTACCATTTGTGTGTTGAATAGTGGCGGGGCAGAAAAATTAAGAAGTACAGGGCAAACACAGTGCAGAAAAAAAATCCCAAGGAAAGTAAAAAGTTTTGTAAGACCCTGTAAGGCCAGTGATTTTAGAAGAGAATGGCCTTAGATTATAATCCTTCCTTAACTTTAGATGACAGAATATGGGATATCAGGAGAAATTTTCAGTGTCAGAAAATGGCCTCAAATACTATTCCATCTGAGTCCAAGATAGCCTCAAATAGGTGATCCTGCAGCGTAAATGGTACAGAGAAAGACACTCTGGGAATGAGCCAGTTCTGGGAATTTCTACATCAGAAATTCAGGTAAGAACACTACAAAGAAATCTAACATGTCTGCTAGAAACACCTGAACATTTGCTTTTTTTAAAAAAAAGTAAAATATGCAGCTTGTGGAAGTTGAATGAGAATTAGGATAGTTAAGGGCGGGAGGGACCTGTGGAGAGCAGAGCTAGCTCCTCACAGATTCAAATGTGTGTTTACTGTGGAAAAGCCTCCAAACACCAGAAGACAGTAAGTCATTGGAAGAGTTCTATAGCAAAATCGTACAGGGGAAAAGAATTGTAAACAAAAACTTTAGCTCCAACCAGCAATACTCAGTAATTCCTCTCAGAATCAATTCACAGAGTTCAGCACAGGCACAAGAGTTTCATCTCGTGTCCTCAACTGGAAGACTTCTGGATGTAGCTTCCAGCTAGATGAAAACGGTCCCCATCAGGATGCTGGATCACGTATGCAGTGGACTGGCAAGCAGAAGGAGAGACCTTGGTTGAGACTGCTGGGGAAGTCGGTCTCCCCACATCAGAATTAAGGGAATCGGCAAACCACTGGCAGGAAGTTAATCGCTGTGGCTGCCCACATTCGGTTAAATGCTCTGGAGTTTTGGGTTCATTTCTCCAGCCTTTTCATGTCTTCCCTGAAGCGTGCCTGATCTGTGACCCCTGAGGAGTGTTAGCACTTTCCTGTATTCCTAATACAAATGCACTAACTCCAACACAAAGAAAGTCAGTGTAAAGTGAATTCACCCAGTACTGAATAGGACTCTCAGCTTCAAATCCTTCAAATCTCAGGACCTTCAAATCCTCTACATGGGGAAAACGAGGCTTTAACAATGTAAGCTGCCAGGATCATATCACACTTTTTACCACATAAATATCACCATATGGTTAGGATAGAAAGAGCACCTGACATTGAGGAAGAAGAAATATAAATCTGGACGTTGTTCAGGTTGCATGCAATTTTTTTCTGAGCTTCTTATCTTTTACGGGGACTCTAAAAAATATCGCTAGCGTTGTTCCATTTTTAGAGACGAAGAACCTAAAGTACAGGTTAGGTCCAGATGAAGCAAACCCTCAGAGAAACCAAATCTTTATGCTCCTCTTTTTTTTTTTTTTAATGGCAGTACCATTAAAATATGCTACCTGCTATATGAAGTTGTTGTATTTGGCCTTTTTAATAGTAGGAATGCCACATAAAATCAGACGTTTTATATTATGGGCTATTTCCGAAAACTAATGGAAACATTTTTGTTCTTTAGTGACTTCATCTGATTAAGACAATAACAGACAGAAAATTGATCTCAAAATTATAGTCTCATTGCTAAACTCTAAACCACCAAATACCAGACAAAGGATATTTCTTTTTTACTGAGTTAATTCTAAGCAGATAGTCATGGCTTATTGTCATCTGCTAATTCATTAGGGCTGGGCCCTATACCACCCACTGATGACATACAACAAGAATTCACTAAATTTTTTAAATGAAGTCCTATAAATGATTCAACAGCAGATCTTAAACAACTTGCAATGTATTTACATTGTTCCTTGCATCCCTGCATAAACAATTTGCATAAAACGAATTACTTATTGTGTTCCTATGTATAAAACCTGTAAGAAGTAGATTTTATTTAAATACCAATCTACTGTAAAGACCCAGGCTTAAAGATTCAGGCCTTCCAGCAAAAAAATTTGGACATAACCATTTTATTAACATGGTGTCTGAGGTGTATTAGGAACTCACACAAAGCAGGGCACATGTACCTCCTCACAGAGTATATGTACAATCAAATTAAAAATAAATTTAAAATGTGGCAATAGCTATGAGGTAAAATGACTTTCAAACTTCTACTTACTACTTTAAAAAAAAATAGCATGATTCTGTAGAAATGACAATGACTGATGTTTTTTGTTGCTAGATGAGCAGATCTGCACCTGGCTGCATTTATTCATATTTTACATACGTAGCTTCCCAGAGTTCCAGATCGCATCATACGACTGTCCTGTCCCCATCGTTATTTTCCATTCCACAAGCCTTTATGTCATTGGACTATTTTATCAGCAACAACTCAATGTTTGCTTCCAAATCATTGCTGAGAATGTCACCTTGCCTGGTGACTGTCTCTTCTCCCTAACCCACTCTGTGCATCTTGCACTTAAACAAGCGATTTCATTGCTTGAGTAGTTAAGTCGGAATATCTTTCTTGTCATTGTATTTGTTTATTGGAACCAGGTTTCATTAGCATTTCTGTAAGACAGAAGACTGCATCAACAGATTTAAAGGCTGCCAAAAACATAAAATCCAATGAAGAAAATAACCCCTAAGGGATAAAATGATTCAGTGCCTATAAAGGTACCAAGTCCTGTTACCCAGCTGGATTTCTTTTATAGAATTCTGCTCTATAAAGCTACTTGCAGCGTCATACTGGTGCCATTGGGTGAGACCTCATTATCTGGGAGATAACTGGACTGTTTTACAAGGAGAGGAAGAGCTTGGGGCCACTGGGCACATTAGAAGAGTGTTTCATTTGAGAACTGTCAGGTCAAATCGCTTCCACTTCTTATGTTCTCCGTGACACTATGTCAGTACGTGTGCTAGGAAGAACAACAGACTAAAAAAAATATATATAGAAAAAAGTTATCTTTCAAGCTCCAGGTTTTTATCCAATATTTGTGTTTGGTACTTACAACAGACAAGATACCTACTAGGAGAACCTTTCTCAGTAAAAGCCAGCACTGAAAACAAAACTTGAGTGAATGGAGTAAACAATATCGTTTAACAAAATTGTTGCCAGCCGCTCCGTGCAACACAGTGTTTGCAGAGTTGGGACAAACAGCAGGAAAAAGAAAGGGAACATTATTCATAGCATTGTAAATATTTATGTTGCAACAAAATATCCTCAAGCAGCTTAGGCAAAGGTTCATAAAACATGAAGATAGAAAAGTCCTACCTTCTGCCAGATGGGGTTTGGCAGAACATGACCAAATAATTTACAGATTATATAAAGAGATTACCTCACTCATCCTTGAAATACAGCGATCTCTGGGCTGAAGAGAGGCAGCCCTTCATACAATGCAGTTGCTTAGAAAGGGAAAAAAGATTCACTTAGGGGGAAAAAAATCACTGGTTGGCTACTCTGCTCCACAAAGGAGGCAGATTCCAGATAAATAAGCACATGATTACTGATACAGTTCAACATAAGGATTTTCTGTGTGCTGCCCAGCATCAGCACCTGGGTCACATATTACAAAATGACAGCAAGAGGTCAGACATGGAAAGCAGTTAGAGAACAGAGAGGGACCTATCTTCCACCCCTCTCCACATGTAAGGAAATGTTGCTGCTGCTTGGGAAAGTACTAAGAGATCGGGAAAGTACATATAAAGATCTTACTGATCCGTGTGGAAAACTGTATTAGGGTCGTGCTGAGTGCATATGTTTTCACACACAAACCAGCAGAAATCCTGAAGTACTGAAAGCAGGCATCAGCCAAATGAGGCTTTTCATTTAGTAGTTCAGGACTATTGGATTTCCTTCCCCGTAATTCCCTCTATCAAGCAAGACTTAGTGGTCACTATCTGGTATATTCTGCCATTCTTAACACGTGGAGAAAAAGCAGCTGTGCTGAGTGACTGGCACAGACATTTCTGACTGCTGGCTCCTGGGAGGTCTGTGTGAAAAGGTTTTTGAAAATAGGGAGCTTAGTGGAGGTGGTTTGTTTGCTTTTGCAGCCTGGGTTACCAGGTACAGTGCTGGTTTCTTAGGCTCAAATGCCACTAACTGAGCGAGACAGTTAATTAAAAATATTAAGAGGAAACGAAAAGGATTGTAAGTCAAAAATCTGGTTTGGAAAGACCACTTTTGTGAATGAAACTGTTTCTATAAATGAATATTTACCTTTTGCCTTTGCTCATTTGAATTGAATATCTGTTCAAAACTCATCTCCAAACTTCCTTGGCAAAACATGGAAGTTCTGCAGCAACATTTGCTCTTGCTCCCCGAAAATTGCTGATCAGCTTTTATGAGCAAAACCTCTCAACTAAACTTCACTCCTGGGGAAGACTAACTTCTAACCTCCCAAGAAAATTAGTACAGCAGGTAGCAAGCTGTGGCATGTGTTCCCAACACCAGTATTGTGTGCATATGGCATTAACGTGCACTAAGAGTGGTTCTGTGGCTCACTGTTCATGTCACAGTGCAATGAAAATATTGAATCATAAAATGGTTTGGATTGGAAGGGTCCTTAAGGATCATCCAGTTCCATCCCCCTTCCATGTGCAGGGACAACTCCCACTAGACCAGGTGGCTCAGAGCCCCATCCAGCCTGGGCTTGAACCCCTCCAGGGATAGGGCATCCACAACTTCTCTGGGCAACCTATTCTGGTGTGCTCACTAATACAAATTCATGGTCCCTATCATCATTACAATTATTTGCATTCTCTTTTTTGACTGAAGTCACTGAGAAATTATTCAGAATATATAATCTTGTCTATCTTGTATGTGGTTCCTCATAAGAATGATAAAGAGTTCAAAAAGTTCTTATTTCTCATTATTATTATCTCCTTGATTGGTTTTCAAACCTTACTTTTTTCTTTGGCACAACTGTGGGAGGTTGCCAAAAGGATGAATTTTGACAGCTTTGGCTCTTCTTATTTATGAAAACTAGCTATGCAAAACAGAAATCTTTTATGCTTTGTAAAACATAATGAACATCTAGGAATGTAAAAGAGCATGTGGGTACTGTTCCACTGGAACAGAAAGAACAAGATGTTTTTTCATTTAGAATTGAGAAGAAATTGCCTACCTGGCAATATGAATCAGCACATAAACAAGTAGCAGTTTCCTGTTTGATTATAGAGGCCATAAAATAAGCAAACTCTGAACCCTTATGCTTCCAAAACTAAGCTCACATCGCAGGCACAATGCATCTCCTCAGTGAAAAGCCATTTGATTTTGTGTTCCTCCTTTCTAGTTCAGGGAGCAATGTACTTATAATGTGCCTGTTAAGCTTATAAACCAACTGGTATATTCGAAGAAGATCATCTTCAAATCTCCTTTTTATGAGCATAACACATCAAACTGCAGATATTTTAGAGATCTGATGATACACATTTCATTGCGTCATTTCCATGAAGAAAAAACCCACATTATTGTAAAGCTTGAACTTGGATTAGACAACAGAGCCACCTCTGCAACAACAAAGTCACGCTGAAGGGAATCATGATGCCACAACAGTTCTGCCAGGCACAAGGAAACAAAAGAGAAGTACTGCAGAACAAAAAGCAATAAAAATAAGTTAGGCCAATGTAGAGTAAGGAGAAAAAAAAAAGGAGTATTTAGCTGGTTCAGCTAGCAAATAAGAACACTCTATTAGAGAGTTGTTAGATCTCAACTGTACCATCTCTGATTTCTATGTGGATCGGGTGGTCGCCTTTCAGAACTGGTAAGGTGGGGGAAACTTCTATTCAGTATTGATGTGCCAGTTACGTGGACCACAATGCTCTAATTTGTACTTGAGATTCCAGTCTTCTCTTATTTTTAATGGTGCAGTGTCCCACTGGACAGAAGATGTATTTTCTTCTTCAAAAAGCTTAAAGTCTACACCATATCAGACTCTATTCTTAATTCTGTAACTCTTCCTTTTACATTTAAAAGCTTTGGAAGGCCACCCAACACTTTTGTCAGAGTATATACAGAGGTCTACATTTTCTTTTTCCAATGCACTGCTGCAAATAAAAAGCAGTGCTATTTAGGACAGGCATAAATAAGAGGAGAAACAAACAGAACTTTCAAATAAATATGAATGGCATAATTTATTAGGAAAAAGAACCCCAAATTTCAGAATGGGTAACCAGGGACTGTGGCCAAAAGAAAGAGACAAATAAAAGCCAGCATGAATTTGTTAGGGAGAAATCATGCCAAGCCAATTCAATTTACTTGCGAGCAAAGTAACAAGTCCTGTGGAAAGAGAAAAAATTGCAAAAGCTTTCAATACTTTTTTAAATGTTATTGTTATGAACAAATAAAAAGAGCCTGAACTAGAGAACTAATACAGGGTGGATGGAGAGGCTGTTAGAAATTTTTCTATAGAACTGTGATCAATAGTTCATTATCAGAAGGGAAGTTTGCATCAAGTGAGCTCCAAAGGAACCAACAGTGGCTCTGGTGCTACTCAGCACTTCCAGTGATAACTTGCATGATGGGACAGAGCATATTTTTAAGAAGATGACATCAAACTGGGGTGACTGAAGCATGTCGAGAGGACAGAATACAAGTGAAAGGGCCTACCTTCCTCTTCTCTGTGATTCAGTAGAGCCCAATGCAAGAGACACTGCTTATTTAGACATTTTTAGCTGAAAAATACAGGATGGAGAATTAAGAAATACCTGGGATGATGAAGAGAACACAAGCTATGCTTGAATTTATAAACAGTATCATAGTATTCATGAGGTATACAAAAAAATCTTTCAAGGTAAGACTGATTAGACCTCCCACCTATAGGGCTACGATCTGTTTGGATTCTGCATTTTAGTAAAAACTTAGAACAATCAGAAAAACTTCAGAGGAAATCAAGAGAAACTGTAACATGTCTGGAAGACATGGCCCACGAAGAAAGAATAAATGGAAGCACTGTAAAATGAAAGAGAGTGACTATCTTTCTGCACATATATGTTGGGTGAGACAAGGGAAAAATAAAGAACTGAATTGGATCAAGGAAAATTTATGAAAATCTTCATAGTATAAAAAGTCCTGCAATAGCAAGATTAGTTCAGGCAGTTTTGCAATATTTCTACTGGAAAACCAAGAAAGAGCTAGACAACTCTAACTGTGTCAGGAATGGCAAGTACATTTGGTACATTTGGGAAAAAAAGAGAATAAACTAAATGATCTCTTGAAGTGGCTTCAGCCCTGTGATTCCCTGATTTCATGGTATATTCCTCTATACCAAAGAGCTACATGTTGAACTTTTTACTGTTTATAGAATTCTCTCAGGAATTATATACTTTTATTTTATTATTTACTCATTATAGTCCATTCACTTAATATTTGGTATAAATATTGTAATATTGCACTCTCCTACCTGAGGTTTTGCTTTTATTTAAACTTTTCCCTGTGTAACATAGCCTTTTCAATAAAGCATGGCAGCAATAATAAATGACCCACAGCAAGTGAAGAACTGGAATGGGAATCATATAACAGGAGGAATTCTCCTGTTTCATAGACATTCAATTAATTTATTTCCATCAGGAGAACTCCATTTCCCTCTCACCAGCGCAAACTCTACAGCTGTGGTTCAGGAAAGGCTCTTACAGTACAGACTCAAAGAAATACTTCACAATTTCCTCCTGACACTTCCTCCACAGTTAAAGTGGCCCCTCTGCCAAATGGATCAAGTCACAGAGTTCAGATTAAATTTCACTATATCCATCAGCAACAAAAAGTGGAGTTTCAAAATCGTGGGGTATTTATGGGGGAAAAAAAACAACAAAGTGGCTGGAAGCCTAACAGGTGACACCACTTTTCTAAATCCAAGGCACCACCCACTGCTGATTCACCCATAGATGTGACCATTTCTTTCTAGCCCGTATATGATTAATAACACAACGTTTAGCTCTTCCAAATATTCTTTGCATTTAGCTTTGCAGCTCAGTTCTGAGATGCTTCCTGCTCTCTCCTTTCGCCATGCAAGTCTCAGACCCAACCCAAAAACTTGATTAACACTGTTTCTCAAAAGTTAGATCGCCTCAGGACTGAATTTTGAAACTTTTGTACACAGCATAATTTTGGTCACGTCTTAAATATGTGGAATCTTTAGCCTTTTAATGGCAGAGCAGTGAGCACTGAAAAAGGGAAAGTACTCTAATCTTGATCTTTCATAATTATAACATCTTCAGTTCAGGGAATGGAAAGCGCTTTACTAATACTTATGAATAAAGACTCATAACACTTTTGCATTTTCCCCATGCACAGATCACTGATGAGAAAAAAATGAAGAAGAGATAAGTGATTTTTCAGAGTTACAGAATGAGCTTATGGGAACACTTACTTATAACCACTCTTCACCCAGACCCTGCTATTGCTGCAGCCCTCACTAAACATATCACTGGGATTCTCAATATATCTTTAGCACGTAAATCCTTTTACATTTACCACTTTTTATTGCAGGGGTCATTCACTGAAATACCACGTATGCTGATTTGTCTGGGTCACTTTATCTCAGTCTGTTCCTTCTTTTTTTAAGTTTTCATGGAGAAACTTTTAACAATCCCCGCTGCACAAAATCGTTTCATAAGGAGCTAGAACTACTGGTTTTCCATTGTCTTTCTGAACAAGTTCTTTCCTTCCAAATCCAATTTGGTTTCTTGCTTCTTTAAAACACACACAGATAAAATACCACTTTTATTACAATGATGCCAATATTTGCAAAGGAAACTTGTAATATTTTTTTTTTTCTTTCCAAAGAGAGCTTAGAGGGAAGAAAGATTTTCCAGGAGTTTCAGAAAACTAAAAGCATAGGAGATCCACCCGTAATCATCTACTTTTGGGTCTGCTTAATGAACTGTTTTGAAATGCAATAAGGAATGCTAAGGGTTCAGGTAATTCTAATCCCATTGCCGCAACATCTGAATTGTAGGCAAGCTCAGAACAGAGTTCAGAGTCCTTTACTGAGTACTTGTATTTACCTGTGTTCAGTGCCAGCTACCGTACCAGCTACAGTACCAGCTAACAAGACAGCAAAGGCAGTAAATAAAGGACTTGTACCTTGTGAAAAATGTAGGTGTCTTATGATAGGCTGACCTCTCCTTCCATTTGAGTTTCACAGTCTTGCTGAGAAAAGTTTTCTTTCTTTCAAAGGTGGCAAGAGAAGTAACTGGTTTCATCTTTTAACACAGTCATCAGAGCTTTTACTCAGATGCTGGAAAGATCCCTTGAATTTTATGACAAACTCTTTATCATATATCTCAACTAGGCCAAGAACTCACCAGTAGGTACCTGTTGAAATTCCATTTTGAAACTATAGAATAACAGTTCAGGACTTCACTTGGTAGAGGAAAGACTTGGATGTCAGTCCTTCTGATGTATACCTAATGTTAAATAGGCAACTTGATATAAAATATGGTAGTGTTCTCATGCAGCCTGCATCTACTAGATTGAACAATTCAGACAAAAGATGCAGATGACACAGAAGCTCAGGCAATTTGGCATTAAGTCAGAGCCATTTACAGACCCATTCTGAAAAGCAATGTTAATGTGCAAAATACCAATTAAAGATTCAGGTGCTTTTAGAGCACTGTAGCAGAAAAGCAGAAGTATTTTAGAGTATTTTAGGACTCTGTACCCTAAGTGGGAACTGGACAGATCTCAGGTGCAACATCTGCCCTAAAATCCTCTCCTTACAGGAACAAGTCCTTTTGTGTTTCTACACAAAGATCCTCTCATTTCAGAAACTGGGTAAGCTCAAAAACAGATGAAATAAACATATGAGGAGTGAGAAATCGGTGCCTATTCTGGAAACTGAACTCAGACAGAGAAGCAATGAAGATGCTTGTCTGTTTCCTCCATCAGGATGGGTTCTGTGAGCCTATCATTTTGCCATCCCCAGGGAGAAAGATTGAGATCTCTTTGTAAGCTTAGATCTTGTGATTTTCATCAACATGAAACTTCTCTCATGTATTTAAGAGTGAATGTCAGCTTTGGTATATTTTTAAAAATCAGTGAAGTGGTAAGTTCAAAGAAGCTTCCGACCACGCTGTGCTTTAGAATATTTAAGAAAACCTATTAGACCAATGAGTCATTATCCTGATATTTATAACATTAAAAAAAAAATAATATCCTGAGTGATGAGAGAATATGGAGAGCATGTACAGTCATCCTCTAACCAGCACAGCTTCAGCAGAGAAAGATGCTGTTAAAATAATCTTCCTGATTACATTCAAGAAAGGACATATATTGCAGAACACATCAGATACTTCCCTGAGCCTTTTGGGAAACTGTTGATAAATTTCACATGACAAGCCCTTAGTAAAATGTTAGCAAAAGAATCTACAGTAAGATAAAGACTTCAACTGCAAATTCCATCTAGTCAATGCTGAGATCTCAGAATTATCAGATTCACTAAGGACTAAAAAAAAGCAAGTAAACAGCAGTAAGTAGAAAACCTGTGCAGGTCTATTTTGATATCCTGAGGTAATGGAGTTTCTAATGTATCCCTGTCAAATTGCTTCTCAGAGCAATCAGAATTGTCTTACCGCTTTTTCATACTCAGCTTCATATTTAGTTATCTCCTCACTGGACAGTAAAATTCTTTGTACACAACTTTCTCTTTGAAGTCCCTACACTGTGTACCGTAACTGACCCCGATCTATAGCTAGGGCTTCTAGGGGCTAGTAATACACATTTGTAATAATAGAAAATTGCCTCAATCAGATTTAGGAAATGCATACTATTTCAATACTCAATAATTCATCGCTAAAGCTGTTCTGAGACTCTCATAGTAATCCTCTGGGCGCTTTTCTTTTTAACTATATCCAGTCGCTTAACTAGTAACTCATTAGCTGCATACCTGCCATGTCTTTGCTCAGTGCCTGCAGTTCATTTTTTGACCCTTTTCTTTAAGAGACAGGGTATGAAAGGACTTTTATAGAAATATTAGCACCACTGCAGTTTCCCGAGCATCATGCGAGGCACTGGAAAAGCAGCCCTAAGAATTCCTGCCACACAGCTCTGTTCTTTTGCTGTGTCTGCACAGACCTGCTCCTGACAGTATCACATACAAGGACTCATTATCGTAAGTGCCCGAACTTGGAAAGGGGAGCGCAGACAAAAGTTCTTGAAAATCCTCTGCTCCAAGCATCCCATTTCCAAAATGTTGATTTTAATTTATATATCAATGCGGTAATATCTTCATGCATAGTTAGTCATTGTAGAGCCAAGGAATCAATTCTCATCTTCGTTGGTAATGAAGAGAAAAATGTGTTTAGGGCTGATTCTTTATATGACAACAAAGGCTGCATAAACCAGATGCCATTCCATGTGCTGGCTGCAGGGCAGGCTGAGCAATTCTCAGAACAACATGGGAGCAGAGGTGGTGGTGTTGCTGAAGTCCTCAGTAAATAGGACTGGAGCTAGAATGGGTTACTAGTGTTATCTTCAATCCAGTTCCCCAGGGTAGGCAAGTATTTCCACAGCTTTAACATCTTTCAACTGCAGGCTGCAGAGGTTCAGTTTAATGGCATTAGAGCTGAAGAAAGGAGAACAGGAATCTTCATGTTTTTAAAAGCTAATTTTTGATTGCAGGTAGAGGAAGTGTTATCACGATTGAGCTGAAGAGAAATATTCTCTTTTCTTTGCTGCTTGTTCTGCATAATAAGAGCATCACCATTACCACCAGCTCTATTTGAGAGCTATCCTCTGAACCAGTATCACAGGCAAAAGCACAGTCCAGTCTCCAACCAGCCAGAAAAATACAGGAGCCCTCCAGTGGCCAGAACTGCTTTAAACCAGGACACGGTTACCATTTGGTTTATCTCCCTCATACAGAACTTTAATGGAAAAATGCACTATTTTTATCCATTTTGACGCTGTTGATGGATGGAGTGCCTGGCAGGAGTCAAAAGGCCTCTGTTTTCTTGGGGCTTCTCCCTAGCTTTGAAACTCTCTTTCAAATAACCCAAATCTTTTTACTAACTCTGCATGCTGGAATGTATTGCTTTAGCTGGGTTTTGGGGAAATGAAAAAAATGATTTATTCTCTGACTGTTTCAATAGAAAATAAGTAAATGACACTGGCAGTAAGATTGAATACATTTAGTAGAATTTTAAGTTTGCAAACTAATTATTGCATGAGGTTAATTGACTGTGTACTGTCTTTTTCATGATATAAATTCAATTTGCACTGAAACGCAAAGGATAGTTTTATTCCTTAGGTTAAGGGAACAGGTCTATAAAGGAGACTGAACGTTTTACAGTGTACAAGAAGACCTCTGTGGTACTCAGGGGTCATCATCCCACTGATTTTTAATAACACACAACCATTACCTTGAGTAGGATTAATGGTCTCTTCTGACGTTCTTTTGCACATTGAATTGTGCTTTCCTCTGTGATACTCTCAGTTATTTCACCAGTTACTTTTAAAGCAAGGCCCTACCCTTTTCAAGACTATACTCACTGAGACAACACACCCATAGCATGGAGGTGAAAAGAATTAAGCCTCATCAGATCTTATCAGACCTGTATAATCTTAGGCGAGATGAAATGAATGGGGAACTGTAACATTTCAATAGAAGTAAAATTGGTTTCCCTTTCTAGAGCTTCAAGGAAGGAAAAACCCCCTATACTAAGAGAAAGCAAATCTAGTTCCTGCCAACCAGCTCTTTATTTAATGTTATTTTTGGCAATTGCATGCCTAAATATGAGGGACATAATTGCTGCCCAGGGTTTTGGCATGACATTGACCAAACTCTAAAATTCCTGCATTTCTTTTACAAAGACATGAAAATCAAAGGCAAGATGTCATATTTCAGACAACCTTCAACTGTCAATGATTTACTTATATATTATTTTCTAGGACTTAATGGAAAAGCAGAAGGTAATGCAGTGTTATTTTTACATTTTGCTGCTGTATTACTTTAAAAAAAAATCTCTACCACCCCACAAATAGATTATGGATTATATGGCTAAGAATATCTGTATCCTTACCAGAAATGTATCCAGGTGGCTAACTCTTTCAGAGGAATTATCTGACTTAGACAATTTTATACATGACTGTAAAGATGCAATTATACCTCTCCATCTAACTATGCATTACAACCGCAGTATCACAGCTGTCTGTGATACTCTTAGATGTCTCCAACAGACTTCGGGCCAAATTTTCAGCCGACACTGATTTTTCTCTACTTTACTAAGCTGTAGACCAATATTGATGTCTCCTGTTTAAGAGGAGATAAAGAATAACACAGTATTCCCTAGATAAGCATCAAACTGGATCAAATTCTATTCTAGTTACACTATTTTGATTCCACGAAGCTCAGATGGTGTTTATGGAGCTTCACCATGTATGTATTTTGTCGAATTCCACCCACAGCTAGGAGTTACCTGAACAACTCAAGAGAGGCTTTGAACAAACAACTGGTAACTTTTGCAAAAGTCTTATTTGACAGTCCATTTTCCATCACCCAGCTAGCCCAGGAATTGTCCAAGAGGGCCAAGGTAAATGATTCAAATGATAGACTTTCACCTACATACAGTCACCTAAAGGAGTCAGTGTCAGTATTTTGGAAGAAGAATTGTAGTAATTACAGTTACTAAGTAAATACATTTAAAACTCAGAGAACTTTTTATTTCCTACTTCTGGTACAAACATTATTTATCAGTGTCTTCCAGCTGAGAAAGACTAATGGATCACATCCACTCTCCTCACTTCAAATCCTAATTCAAGCTCATGAAAATCACTTATTTTACGCTTAGGCTGAATTTGCTCTTTCACAATTTAAGACTGCAGACGATGGCTAGAGAGATATAAAAGGTATTTTCGCTCACAGCAATCCACATCTGCCCTCTTTTTCTTGTTAATTAGTATTTTATGAGATACCAACTTGCTATTCTTTGTCCAAATTACTCACTGATGTAACTAGAAAGACTTGAAAGAATTGTGCCTGCTATAAAAGGATTTATTTAAATATTTTTAATCTTTGAAATAATTTTTAAGTCCTCATTTCACAAAACCAAGGAAATATTACTTCTATTTCAATAATACACGTCTTAGCTCTACTGAAGAATATGACTGTGCTGTAAGTAAGCTATAGCTCTTTTCTACCTTATAGAATGCAAATATTAGCTTTTTTTCCAGAGATTACTTGCTATGAAGTAAATATAGTGGTGCCCTGCTGCTAAATCCATTATTTCTTTATAACTGCAAATAAAACCTATTATCCCCTCTAGATACCTTTGACAATGTCTTGAAAATACGCTTCACACAGACACTGCCAGTGAGTCACTTATAGTATTGCCCTAACTATATTTGAAACATCTGTACTTTTAAAATATTCCCATAATCTCAGAAAATCTCTGCTCTTCACAGCCTGTAGACTAGGAATATAAATCTGATGGAGGGTTAACAAATCCAGCCAGCTGTCAGCCAACATTAGGAAGGGAGTTTCAAAGGTATGCGGCCCTTTCTAAAAGAACCTTTAAATTTATTAAACTTATTAAATTAATTTTTAAATGAAACATCTCTGTGGATCACAAGAGTTCATGCTACATATCACTGGTCTGTAACTCTGGGTAATGGTTGGTTCTTCTCCAGAGTTACAGACTCTGGCACAGACCTGCAGAATTCTCTTCCATTGCCTTAGGTACAATTAGCAAAGAGAGAAAGTTTGCCAAGAGTCCAAGAAATATCAAGACAGCAAGTACTGCAGGTGGCTCTTGACAGCAATTCAGCAGGGGCATCTCCATTTGATACAGATCTGCTAAGTCTGGAACTTGTCAGGAGACAACATATATTCTGAAAGAAAAGCAGGACACCTCTTTTTAAAGGTGCAATAAGAAATAATTTTATGTCATTTAATCAAGGACTGCAAAAGCATTAAGCTTATTTTTTACGACGGCTGATGTAGGGGTGTCCAGCTGTCTCTGGGCCTTAAATATTGAGTTCATTAACTAGTGTTATTGAAAAGGCCAGGCAGAATACTGAAGAGGGCTGCTACCTGCTGATACTGAGATTTTCTATACATGGTAAAAATCACTTCGCCACCATAGCTGCCGCAGAGTCACTTCTGAGCTATGATCTATGTCCTTCAGAATAACCGTAACTGAAATAGAGAAGTGAATGTAAGGATGGCAGCAAAAGCAATAGATCAGTGATTCTGACAACAGTAGAGAACACACTTGAAGATAAAGAGGATGATCTTCTCTCACTCTCCATTCCCTTATAACTAGCTCTACCACACACAGCCTAAAAGCCTGAAATGTCTGTTGCGATGCCTGTGGGCTAAAAAGATCTTGTGATTTTGGCGTGGACAACCAGCACTCTGGAGCACATCATAGGTTTGATGCGTGTGCCAGTGACCAGCATGGGGCTCTTTTGCTACAGGAGTAGTCTAAAATACAGTTCCTGTGTGAGGCATTGAACTGACTGGATAATCTAAGTACCTAGGAATAGCAGTACGTAAACCAAAGACACTGCTTAAATTAAGCTGTCTGTGGTATCCACGATATCCTGTGATTTAGCTGACTCATCACAGACAAGCCTGTAGCATTCTGCAAGAGAAAGGTTTGGCTGCTGCAGGCTGCTGTCATCCACAACTCCTGGTTTCCTTCCATCTGATGGTTCTCAGGAGTACAAAACACATAGGTGATGGAGCTCAGATATATGAGGATGTTAGCAGAGCCAGTAGTTTAGCCATTCTAAGATATGGGAGTCTTCCTTTAAAAGGCAGCCATTTACCACATCTCCCAATGACATCAGCCACCCCTGAGGTTTCTCAGTGCCTCCAAAAATGTGATTTTTGGTTTCCAGTTCTTTGAGTAGTGACCTTACACTGAGGAGAGGCAAGGTGTAAGTAAATGCAGTGATTTTTTTTCCACTTTTTTAACACGGAAAATCATCATCCGCCAAGAAATGTCCTCTCTATTTGTTCAGACAAGTTGCTAATGTCTACATGGCACGATTCAAGAGATAAAATCATCTCCTTTGTGTGAGCACACGTGGGAAGGAAAAGGGCTAGCACAGTGTAAATTTTGACTCTGTTGAAAGCACAGCCCTATGGGAATAGCTTCCTACCATGCTCAGCTGCAATTAGGAAGCACTGCTTGAGAGAAGAAACAGGAGAATCTTTGTGACTGTTGCCTTTTCCCCTTTGTGCCTTTCGATATTTAGCAAGCCCTCCCTACATTCTTATTGATTGAGTTGGAGCGATCTGTTCTCCAAAGAGGTGGGAAAGGACAACTTTTTATTTTTAACATATGGTGAAAACACTGAATATGACGTTAGGAATTTGCAGCTGGGAACTGGATAGCAAGAGGCATATGAATTTACAAAAAAACCCCAACAATTAAATCATAGCTCAAAAAGGGGAGGGGGTAAGCAAATCTTTCAGGCTGGAATAGGTCAGGAAGACAGAATGGATTTGCTCATTCAATTTATTTATTATTCCAAAATAAACTGAAAACAAGGCCCAGAAGTGCAAATCTGCAGCTGAGAAGAGGAAGGGCGGGCAATGGTTGAACAGAACATTTTTAAAAGATTAGTCACTTTCATCTGCCCATATATACCTTCAAAAATGGACCATATTCTCAGTGGGTGTAAAAGAAAGCAGTTCATAGAACTAATTTATTTATACTAGCAGAGAATCTTGCTAATGTTTCTACTCCTGGCAAACACCAAAGCAGAAAAACTTCACAAAAACACACACATAGAGCAGCAAAGTGGGGAAGAGCAGACCTTGCAAAAAGCGTTTCTCTTACTGCTAAAAATACATATTGTGTTTCCTTTTTAGTTGAAAAAGATTTTGCTCTAGAGGTCTACTTTCCCCAAGCGGTGCAGCTAATTTTAGTGGCTCCCACACGTCACAACACTAACCCTTTGTGCCAGTCTGCCCATTCTTAATAGGGGGCATTTTTTGGTTTGTTTTCAAATCAGTCGCCAAGGTGAAACAAGCACTGAGAAAGAAAAGCAGCTCTGATACTTGTATATATACAGGGTTCAGCTTTTGGAGAGTAACTAACTTAGCCAGCTCCTGTTAGGAATGTCTCTGAGTACTTAATGTGTATTTTCCACTGCAAAGTGGAGACACCCTCACAGTAACCCCAGCTTGTCCCATATTGGGAGGTCATATGTCCTTCTGTCGTGATTTTGGCCTTTTCTCAATTTTGTGACCACCTCCTTCTTGAAATGCGCTGTTGTAAATTATCATAATGAGAAAAAAGACCTATGCCTAGGTTACCTAAATGCAGAAAAATTAAAATAAAAAACCCCAACAGACGGCAATTATCTCTTTCCTTTTCTCTAACTGGCCATGTCAAATAATTCAGGGGAACGGCTGAAGTTCAAATTGAGAAGCCATCATTAATGCAGAGCTGTACTGAGGCCCTGCAGAAGGGGTAAAATGTTTGTTTTTTTTTTTTTTAAATGCTTGGGCATGCCAAGAAGTTTCTAGACATTTTACAAACCAGATGCCGTAACTTTAGCTTAGTCCAGATGACTTTCTTAGCAACTGAAAGGAGGATGAAGCAAAGGAGGCTAATATTATGATACACAAGAGAAAGGTTAGCCATCTCCTTACCTTCACAGAACGTCGTGTTGCAGAGAGGACACCTGAAATATCTGAAGCAAGTGCTGTAACAATTGACAGAGCTGTGATATTGCTCAGGGGGAACCCAGCCCCAGCTTTGCCATGCAGAAACCTCATCCTCCTCCTTTCTGCACATAATTCTGTGATCTGCTGCTGGCTCACTACATGGAGCACATACCAGACAGCTTCAATTAGAATTAAGAGTCAGCATTGTATTTTGTTAAAAGTAAAAGGATTCAACTTTGAATGTTTTCCAGCAGCCACTTTTTTCCTTTTTTTTTTTTTCTGGGAAGAAGAACATCAAGAGGCATAACTGGTGGGTAATGTTTTGGCAAATTCCTAGTCTTTTCAAAATTCATATCCCTACTTTTAAGTTGCCTGTTTAAAGACAACTCTATATGTGAAACTATAAATACAATTCAGTTGTCTAGGACTTCCTTATTTAGCAACAACCTCAGCTGACAGTTTGCTTTAAATACAATTAACCAATCTGTTCTGGTATGAATTTTCTTCTTTTTTATTTTTGGCACAACTTCATCATTTTCCTCAGTGTTTTTTAGAAAGAACTTTAAAAGGTAAGGCAGGCGTGTTATGCTTCATGCATACAAGTTGTGAGTAGAGTCTGACCTTTTGTTCTTTTTTTGTGACTTCTGAGAGGGACAGTAGCTAGGGTATTTTTAAATGATTAAATAACTAAATGATTAAACATCAGAAAGAATTTGCAGTGCAGACAAAAAAAACAGAAAGGAGGCAGCATTTCCTCTTTACTACAGCATTTGTATTCATTAAGATTTGCTGTAATAAGGCAGGCTTTTTTTTTTCTAATAAAAATGTGGTATTTTATCAAATGTAACACCATAAACTTTTTTTTATAACACACCAATACAAAAGCAGAATCATACAAGCATTCATTCCCCAGACTAGACTGTGATATTTCACACCTCACTCTAAAGAGGTCTGAAGGTACTGATTTTGATGTCAATTAGCAGCAACTTTTAAAACTGAAATTAAGTATTTAATTTGCAAAGTGCCCTTTTGCACATTTGAGCTACTATTCTGGCCTTGAACCATGAGAAATTAAATGAAGGTAAGAAAGAAATAGGAGAAAAAGCAGAGGGATAATCCAAACCCCATTAATTTCTCAGCAAGGTATTTTTGACTCTTTGTGTAGTTGACTTAGGAGAAATTTTTTGGTTGGTTGGTTTGGTCTTCTTGTTGGTTTGTGTTTGTTGTGGTTTTTTTTTTTGTTTTTTTTTTTTTTAACATTGTCTTTCCTTTCTTACATTAGTTGTTTAGTGTGCTGCCTGATATCTTAGCTAACAATAACATGAAGAAAACCCCAGGAATTAAAACTATAGCACTAAATAACAGGGAAAACATATAATTATCAAAAAGTATTCCACTATTTCCCTGAATAAATACTCCTTGGAGAAGTAACTTCCTTTAAAGAAAAAAAACCCCAACAAACAACTGTTACATCACTGTAGAGGAAAATTAACATTTTGCAGTGGTATGAAGTATCCTTTTTACAGAACTTAGAACATTTGTGCCAATATCTACCGAATAAAGCATCACGTGCCACATAATGACTCAAATTTATTTCCCATTTACAGCCATGCAACAATGAACCCAAATCCTTCCCAAGAATAAAGAATTAAATATAATTTCAAAATAAATCTACTCTTAAATAAAGATGTGAGATTATGAACCTGCTTGAAAATCAGCATTAAAAACTGAGAGAAATAACTCTTACATGGTATTTGGACAGCTGTTTAATAACAACATAAAAATCCTGCTAGTTGAGTTATATTATAATTTCTACTTGTACTTCCAGCTGGCTGATGCCTGGTCTAGGGGGAATGGAGACAAGAGCCAAAGATACACATTGCTCTGTGCAAGAATCAGAAAAAGGAAAGGCTGAGAGCCAAATCATCCCCTCTGCTTCTAGATGCCTTGGGGTAGAATGTGCATAAAGACTGACCAGAACTGGCCTGGAATTCTATAAAGAAATACAGATGCAGATGTGATACTTCTATGCAGGTGGTCCAAGACCACTGTAATTTCTTTGTGGCTGTTTGGCTTTACATGGTGATGGATGGCCAACCTCCCTCTGGGGATGAGGTCCTTCATCAGAGGGATTTTGACCCCTCTCTAGAAAAATGAGCTTGCCAGGCTTCCACAAATGAAAACTGCCTTTGACCTCCTCATAGGACACTGGGACCCTGAGTCTATAGTAGGAAAATGTTGGGATACATAAAAATATAAAATTTCATTCATGTTTAGAGCCACATAAAGGAAAAATACATATCATCATAGGGCTGGGTTAAGCAATCTGAAAAGAAAAGTTCAATTCATACAGCTTGTTGGAAAAACAGCACTGGAAGCATGTTTTATTTGAATATGTAGAACTACTGAAGTCAAAACTTTGTGAAAACACATTGATTTCATCTTCTTTTTGTTTCAGGAGAAAGCAGAAAAGAAGTTGAGATGTGTGTCGTGGTAAGAAAAAAACATTTTTATGTTTAAAATGCTAAACATTTTTTTTTCATCAAGAAGTCTGAAATGTTAGCATTTTGTTCCCTTTTCTAAGGCAGCCAGGCTTCAAAATTTCTAGAAAAGAAACTCTGCACACTTCCAAAATTTAGGTTACCAGTTCTTTAAGTACTTTATGGTCTATATCGAGCAACTAAAATGGAGGAGAAACAAGATAGACTGTAAGAACGCCTCGTAACTTACTTCTTGGCCTAGTGTTGCAGCATATACTGCCTTTCACTTCTAATAATACTGCTACCATGTGACAGAATTCAATATCAGTTCAAACCCTCAGCTTCTTTTATACATAATCCTTGCAATATCGAGGACCCAATGAACAGAGGACGCAGAGGGCAGAACCTTTACGTGACTCAACTAGGCTATGCATATGTTTTAATGACGTATGTTAGCAATAATGGTACATTAAGCCTCTAGATTATTTTGTCCTAACAATGAATGAGGGTTTGTGTAAAGATTAAGGATGTCTAGCACCTGATATCTCAGTACAGGAGCTCCGTATATGAAATATTTCTTTCCCTTTTGCTCACCATACTGATTTATTCAGAATTCTGCATTTGCCTGATGTTGAGTCTCTGCATGATGCCTTCATCTTTAATAGATGTTCTACAGAACCTGCTTTCCTGCCTTGTCATCACCCTGAAAGAGGTTTCTAGTAAAATGAGAACACACGTCAAATAAGCATTTAATATAAATCAGGTGTGATTTTATACGCTTCATAAGGAAAGCTTCTCATTGATTTGAATATGTGTCATATCAGGGTTTTTGAATATTTTGCTTCAGAAGCCACATACCTGGGTCTGAGTCACTTATTGTACTGCATGAATTGCCATGGCACTTCTCAGAAATAGCTGCCTCAGGAACTGGTCTAGGTGAATTCATGCTACACAATGCATACTTACCATAACTGACTGCATGCCTACATTGCCAGTTCAACATTTTGTATAGAATTATTTCTGTTCATTTGTAGGAAAATACTAATTAGCATTTTGCAGGAGCAATTACTACGATTCATCACAGTTTAAAAAAAGCCACAGTTCTTTTTGTAATTTTTTGTTCCTTCCACATTTTCTTTTGGCCATTAATGGAAGAATTTTACAACCTACTCAATTACTCCCACCAGCAATTGGTGCCTTACTAAACTGTTTCTAAGTACCTACGTTTCAAAATTCTTTTTTGCACATTTGCTTCAAGAAACTGGAGATTAGTTTTACTGCCAAAAAAACGTAAGAGAATTGAAAGTGCCATGCAGCCACAGGGATGGCACATTGATCTGAGGATGTTAATACATACCTAATTTTTACAATGTATGTCATGTTTTTTAGGAAAGACACTATGAAATACTCCAAGCTGGGATGCAGCCAAAACATGCATCCCTATCTAGCGGTCAGTCCGGTCACTTAGATATATGCACAGGACAATTTACTACAACTTCAAAAGCTACTGCTGAATTTAGTTCATTCTATTAATATACAAGGCCCTAGATAGTAGCTATATGATTTATCATTCATTTCACCCTGTTACCAAAAAAACCCACCCAAAACCAAAAAAACCCCAGTGAAACATCACCTTGCAAAATAACAAAACTAAAACTTGATTTCATTTCCCTCATGAAGACAAATTATTCTCATAGCTTTTTTATGAAGCATGCTCTCTGAGTGCCCTTGGTTTGCACAGATCTTTCTCACCCTGCAGCACGATTCCCTGCTGTTATGCTGTTAAGTACAGGAAGCTTTTTTACTTTTAGAGCATCTACTCCTTAGAATTATCTGCACCTGAAGAAATACACTTCTCTTACATACACAAAAGAAAGAGAAATAAGAGTAAATGGAAGCTAGGTGCTAGATATAAAATGATGGCATTAGTATTTAAAATCAAACTGTTGACAACTGCTGGCTTCCTCCCCCAACAGAAAGCATTACATACGGCAGGAATCAGGGGAAATTTCTGGGCTGAGCTAAACAAGACATCAATTAATAATATCAGTGATCTCTTCTGCCCTTGAAATCTGTACCCTGAACCCTGTGCATCTGTATCTGAACCCTCCTTTTTCTGCTCACATTCCATACTTTTAATAATGCTATCTAAGGTACCATGTCCTGTGAAACCCAGTGGTTAAAAGGAAGACGACAATAACTGTGGTAGTTTAGAAATTTCATAGCATACAGGAAGAAACCAAACAGCATAGGTCTGCCTAGCAACCAGCCTCCAGAGCATCTTTACGAGATGAAACTTGTTTGTGTTTTCCCATGAGTTAAGGTAGCATCTTTGTGAGCAGTCTATATATTGCAAAGAAATATGAATGATATGATTTCAGAGAAAACCGCTGTTGGGTCTGGACTGCTTGTATGATGGCTGGGATGTTTGCTGGGGAACGGAGTATGGTGTTCAGATAATGGAGGATTTAATAAATGAAGTGGCGGGATAGAGGTATGACTCAAACTAACCCAGCTAATGAAGAAAGAATAGTTTCTGAAGTTAATAAGAATAATAGATACCATGTGTGAGTTGATGTCTATGGTCATTCAATGAAGTCAGAACACCCTACCAAAGGAGAGGAAAATTTTTCAAGCATCATGAGATGATCAGACAGTTAATCCAGAAGCTCATAAAATGATCCCTAAAACCTTGCAACTCATTCATATATTCATGTTTCAACAACACCAGAAGGAGAAAGAGAACACTAAAGGCTGCTGTTCTTAAATAATTTCTGCGCAATTAAGTAAAACAAAGATTGTGTGAGACACAAGTACAGCAGCTTGGAAGAGAGGGGGGGAAGATTTGAACCAAACTGATACTGAAGAAAACTTGGAAAGAGTAAAAGATTTGAAGTGTACATGTCTTTCTTATTCACACTGATGAATCTATCAAGACAAAGTGAGGTCAGGAAAATTCTTACTGTAGAAAGGGAACTTCCAACACTGTTGGAAGTTCCAACTTCCAACAACTTCATTCTCACACAACAGCTCAGAAGGACAGGTAAGCACAGATTACCTTTTGGTGCCATGCAACAACAAATTAAAGCAAAGGATCAGAAAGGAAATCTGCAGTTTACTAAAGGCTTTCAAGGAAAATGTTTTAACACCGTAACAGAAATTCAGATTTATATCGCAAACTACCAAAAATAACAAAACAGCTGGTTTCAAATCCTAGTTTCTACCTTACAGCAACCCCCACCCCCTTTTGCCTGTTTGTCAGAAGCCTTTTAGGAGCCAAATTTAATTGGAACCATCTATGTGCTCCAGAACTTACAAAGGCCAAAGTGTCCAAAGCACAGCCCAACTGGCGGCATGACCAAGACAATACAATAATGGGCAGACTATCAGCAGGCCTTCCATGAGACTTCAAGTACACCCTGAAACACCATAAACTCTCTTTGACAGAAACATACGTTCAGAAGCATCATTAATCCCTCACAGTTCTTTATGCCTCTAATGGCTGGTCCAGAGAGCCAAAGATGTTGCAAAATAGTGTCTTGTGGTTTTTGGTATTTTTAAGGTATCCACTGAAGAGCTGGGCAGACACCCAAAGCACATAAAAAGTAGAGAAAATGTATTAGCAAAACTCTTTTATGTCATTTGTAAGAGAGTGTTTGCAGATCCCAGAAATGCATAGAACAGTACTCTCAAAGCTAATTTGTGAAGTTGGTTATCGGACTTTAAAAAGGATTACTTCCACTGAGATACATTACAGCTAGCCTTAGACTGTAACAGAAATAGCAACTGCAGAACAACAAGAAGGGCAAACCATGAGTAAAAGAAAGATTTAGATGGAAAGAATTCTACCAGTCAACCTTTCTCTTTTTTCCACCCAGAACATTCTGTGCTACAGACCAAAGTTGTGGTTTTATGTGCAGTCATTTGTATCAAGAATGTTTCTTACTCTAAAAAGGTGGTGGTGGGGACAAGAAAGTGAGTCTTTCTAGTTGAAAACAGCAGACACAGTTATAAAGTAGGCAGAGACAAACTGACCGTCAAATACAAGCTATGTTTTTTCACACAATGACAAAAACCTAGGGAAGAATACCTAGAACGTCTCAATGAAGATAATGTTACTGAGATCGTATATAAGAGCCACTGTAAATTTTACAGTGAGCGTCCCACATGACTTTGACATAAGCACCACAGAGTACACATAATTTTTGGATTTATGGGAGGCCAAATAAACAGCCAAGCCAATATAAAAAGATGAGGATGGTTGGGTTATTTTCTTATCTTGAGAACTCCAGCAAAAAACCCTGACAACATTAACCATGACACAGCAGTAACAAAATAAGAGAATAAACATAATAAAAGCATTTCTTAGTGAAGAAAGGCAAAAAACTATCCCAAGGTTTGTTTTTGAATTATAAAAAGAAGATGAAGGATAAAACTAATTTGTTTGCTCTGAAGTTCATAAGCAAATTAGCCAGTGTCTGCTAATTCACAGAAGCTGAGTGGCTGAGTACAGAGCACCTGAAGCATTAAGCAATCAAGGTCTATACTTCTCTTTTCTTCGATTTAGGCCTTTGGCAGAAGCTCTTGTGCTTAAAAGCATCTGCAGAGCACACAAACACACCTGGTGTTCCAGCAATATGGGTCTGTTCTGAACAATTTTCCACTCCAGTTTTCTAGTCTCAGCATGCCAGTGTCTGTTTCAGCATCTGTGTTCCCATAACCCACAGGAATAGGCGAGAGGAACCCAATTTCACAAGTCACAACCTGTCTTCTGCTCATACCTGCATAGAGGGGAGCTCTGGAGGAGCACAGCAGCCGCCTGGCCCGGGAGCCGTTGGGGGAGGTTTAGAGACACCATCAAGATTATCCTTCACTTCCAGTTTTTTTTTTTTTTAAACACAATTCATTATTATTCTTTTTAGAAGTATGTTTTTGCTATGCTGGTGCAAAAAGAAAGTACAGAGAACATCACTATCAGGAGCACTTTGGTTGGTAAATGGCTCCTAAACACGTGAAATACTGCAGTGACAGTCTCTTCAGATGATCAAGTGGGGAACCAGAAAACTCCTTGTAAGGCAGCCTTATTCCGAAAGCTCATTTGCTCACCTGCAAATCCTTTGGCACACAGTTATGAACTGGTGGGGGAAAATGAATCAGTCTCACAAGGAACCATAGTAATTTGCTGAAGACAGAGAGAAAAATGTAGCTAAGGGAATATGTAGGATGACAGTCTTATTGTTCCCCAGCTTTTGTTTAAGTAACAACCATGAAATTGCTTGCTTTGCCAGGGACCTCCACTGGCCAGGAACTCGCATATATCGAAAAGGGGACATCGTAATCCCTCCACATTTTCTCCCCTACTTTCTGGGTTGCTTATAGCATCAGTATCCTCTTGTTGTTCAGCTGATACCTGTGGAAAAGGCAACCCTGGTTTTTGGCCTGGAGTTTTATTGCTATTTCACTCCAAATAAAAAACTCAGCAGTCAAAACATGACACTTTCCTGGTAATTTTCAGACACAGATCACGCAGCAAAAAATATTTAATAGCACAACTATTTCTGTTTGCAGATTATTTGCCAAATGATTCTGGTATCAAGGCAGCAGCTTCCTATTTTTGATAAACACATTGTGCTAAAGAACTGTGAGGGTGGGAAGTGCAAAAGAAGAGAAAACAAACCAACACTCCAAAGACACTGATACTGAGCTATTCCTGAGCAAATAAGCAATGGAAGGTGCAAATCAAGGAAGCTGTTTGGCTGTAATTGAAGAGAAATATGGGTAGTATTCCCTAATTTCTAGTTCTCCTAACAGAGAGGAGAGGCTGGGCTGTTCTTTTGAATGGCAGCAGGGATGAAATCAATATAATGATATGGAAATTAGAAAAGTTCCATAATCCTGTAACATTTATTACAGCATGCTCTTTTTCCATAGAAGTCACAAACCGCCATACAGCTGTAGCACAGAATGCTTTATCTGGTGCAAAATTCCCTAGGACCTCTCTGAAGCTATCTGATAGGACCACAAATTCCACATTTTATGAAATCCGGAGCATGGCAGAAACACAATGCTATTAGTGTGCCAGTGCCTGCCGCTATTGCGAAGTAATTTCCTGGCACACTACCAACTGGTGTTCTTTCACAAAGCCTGCTCAGTTCTGCTGTGATTATCTATTTTGATCGTCATGATAGATTTCTCCCGAAAACGGATGGAGTGCTGCTTTTTATGTCAGTTTCAGGCCAATGTTTTAATGCAGCTAGAATGATTTCACCTCTATGACTATGCTCTACTACAGAGACCTGTGAGAAAGACAAAAGGGAAGCACCTCTGGACAAAAACTCACAGAGAATTTTAAAGTCTGGGGTTGGAGAAATGGAGCCAGGACTGACTAGGGGCACTATATCCTTAAGAGTGATCTTTCAATGTATAGACATCCTGTGCAACTCAGTATACACCATTTCTTTTAATAAAAGCAGAAAGGAGTTCAGCTTGGAACTGAAATAAAGTGCTTGAGCTCAGAAAAATCTGCAAGATCGGTTGAACTCTTCTGGTTGCTAAAAAGCATCTGGATATTTCAGCAGTCTTCAAAATCTATTTCTGCAGCAACATGAGAGTAATACAGTTACTGTTAAATTTTCAAAAGGAAACCTGACTGCAAGCTTGGCATTAATTGTCACACCACTCCTTGCTGTTGTTGAAGGGAGCTACACCAGGAGTTGTATTTACACAAGTTACTATCAAATGACCAAATCACACTAAATAAACAAAATAGGAAAGCAAAGAAACGCATGGAACAGCAGCCGAGCTTCACTACTCTGGTCCCCTCTAGAAATTGAATAAATTTGTATTTTCAGTAGCTGGGTTCTGTGTCTGAACTTCGGGATACGAAGATATTGTGCTATTGGACTAAAATCCCATGAGTTCAGTGAGGGTCAGTGTCGGACTGCAGGAGGGGAAGATACAAGGAAATAAGGCTTTACTCTCCAGTTCAGCAGAAGACTGAGAAGTTCATTTTTAATTAACCAGCAGACTCATCTAAACATTTTTGCTTCCAGGTACTTAAATTCAAGGCCATTTTTAAAGCAAAGAAACAACTGAACAAGATTGTTTGATGAAACACATAGTGAAGCATCTTGGTCTAAAAAAATGAGACTGAGGTGTACTCTCCAACTCCTAGCTGCAGAGCCACACATGGCCTGCATCCCAATGCCACACTGAAACAAGGCTCAGCAGGCTGTTTCCTCCTGTTGCCCGTCAACACACAATTTAGTTTCCACAGAAAGGAAACCTGAGTCTCCAGGGCTGAGGAGCGCCATGGCATATTCTAGCTACATCCTCAGTGTGAGGGATAAAGCAACCACAACCTTGGGTAAAAATACTGCAGCACTCCTGCCCAATAGTTTAGACGTACCAGCTTTAAGTTATAAACTTAAACGAAAATGTTTTTTTATAATTCAAAGCACTCTAGTACTCTAGTCACTTTTATTTAGCAAACATCCTCTGTATGGTCTTGCAGACACTTAACCCAGCTCCTTTGTTCTCTCAATGCTGTTATTCTCAATACAGCTTAAACAGATGCTTTGCACTGCTTAACCTAACCTACCTTTTATTAAGTTCAAGCAGAAAACTACTTGGGAGTTAACAATATAAATATATTAATTTTTATTCTCTTTGAGTTGCATTCTGCTTTTGAAAAATATTTGAAGATCTACTTTGATTGAAGGAATTCTGCCTTCATCAGACAGAATCAGTTTACGTCAAACAGAAGATGCTTGAAGGTGAGTGTATTTAACTACTACAGAAACTGGCAGATAATAATGACTTTCATGAAACATTTGTCAAATTCAAGGTGTTACTTGTTAAAGTTTGTTGTTCCTGTTAACCTCCTAGAATAACAGAATACCTAGTTGTCAAAAAACCAAACATCATCCCTTTCCTTTGGCCCTTTGAATTCAGAGAAAAAAATCAAAACATTTATCACTCTTGTGGTCAGAATTTTTTTCCTTTCCTACTTCTAAGAGATCACTGTTTTACCGCTTTAAATCAAGAAACCCTAGTGGGTAATAATCAACACTTCTCAATTATTTATACGAAACAGCAAACTATTACTCTAATTTAAGGAGAAAGTTTAATTTATCTCATTTCATTACTAACTCCTGAATAATCTTGTCTTGCATTCTAATATGGTAGCTAATAACTAATTAAGGAAATAACTAATTTCCTTGATGTCATTGGAGAATTTTACCCATGACTGTATTGGGATCAGGATTTCATTTAATGTTTTTAAATCAAAGCCTAAGCAAGAAAAAGACAAGTGTGCAGAGCAAACTGATTCTAGCCAGGCTGTGTTCACTGTATCCTGGTATATGTTTATACTGGATTTAAAGCTGAAGCACTGGCAAAATAGTATGAAAATAGCTCTGCCCATGTAGAGAAGAAAAAAGCAATTTGTGATGTCTGTAGTTCAGGAAAGAAGTGACAGCTGTCGGAATGATTTTTCTTGTCATTTACAAAATAATTGAAGATCAGTTTCTGTGGTGGGAAGCAAAGAAAAGGTTTCAGTCTAGAAAAAAGCTCTGATTCCTATTTATCTGGGGAGACAAAGCAGAGGAGAAGGTTCTTCTTTTTCCTTTTACACCCTCAGGACTAGCAGTTTATGGTCTGTCCTTGTGCATGTACTTAGCTTCAAATCTCTCCTTTCTCTCTTCATCCAAATTCTGAAGTTTTAGATGGTTTTCCTCTTTGAAAGACAACCCCTATGTTTGTGAAGGAAAATCTTTAGGGACAGAACACTAGAAAGGAGTCCTCAAGTCTGTAATGTGACTCAGCGAAGAGGTTTTTGCCTGTTCTCTAGGGCTGTTCTCTTTTGCCAGTCTCTTGAAGTCAGAGGCAACCATCCAAGGTTCTGCACCTGGGCCGGAACAATCCTCGCCATCAGTACAGACTGGGCAACGAGGTGTTGGAAAGCAGCCCTG